>JABASD010000129.1:0-118422 GCA_019776165.1 Pogonognathellus flavescens | reverse complement strand
TTACTGCTATGCGACTTCTATTTATGAAATTTTCCAGGTTTTGATTTTGAAGACGGCCAGTGTTTAACTATTACGAAAAATGAGTAAATGACACTTAATGATTTTAATATATTATGTCATATGTCGTCCGAGTTATACTGCTAAAAACACGGCGTCACAATGACATGTTGATATTGTTGAAAAGGTTACCATGTCGAAGTTCACAACACGCACAGTGTTGCTGTTCCCTTCGTCACTTCTTTGGACCGTTGCGATGGTTTATTTATTTCATGAATAACAATTTTAATACTGAGTATTTTCTGTCGGTGCCGAAAAGAAGAAAATTAATTTTGAGAAACGCAAGATTTTGTGATTCGATTTAATGTTTAAAGAATTTCTTGTTAGGTACTGCTGCATTTATTTATAGAGTACTACAGTCTTAACTCTCTCTAGTCTGTTTTTTGATGGAAAGCCTTGAGGAATGGTGTAGATAATGGTGACGAGAAAATTCTCATTTCGCTCCCTCTTTTCATCCTATTATATATACACTTCTATACGCATATCACTGTGGGCATCACATATATACTCTCACAGACAGGAAAGAAGAGCGACGAATACGATGTGGGTTGAGAAATGGCAAAAGTAACTTACTGGCTGCTGTTCCATTCCAAGTGGCACTCAGATCGGTTCTTTCCTTTTCTGTGAAAGAAGTCGGGATGAAGGAAGGAACGGGATCTTTTAAGATGAATCGTACAACGAAATTACTGTCTGCTTCGTTTGTTTTTCCTTATGGAGTGAATGTAGTAGTAGCAACGACGACACACCACCTACAAATACCAAGAGGAGCAATGAACAAAATATCTAATAATTCTCATGATACAATACTAGTTGTACACATAGTACGTTAAAGCATTACTGTTATCGAGACATATACTTCTAGTATTTCTATATTGCACTTTTATGGTTAAGGAATTGTAAGGTGAAGCGTTATGGAAGGAAGGGATGTGATGTAGGAACGATAAGGCAAAGGCTAAAATGCTTTTAGATATATTCAGTTCTTGACTTGTGTCTGGATAAACTATTGTTCTTTTCTCGCTTAATGTACTACTACTGAATTGGATACATTCGAGTCATTTGTAAAAAAGTATTCCCGTTGTATGCTCTTTAGTTGCTTTCGAGAGATACTAGCATATACCTTTTAAATACAGCTACTACAACTACAACTGCTATCTGAACGAAATCGTTAGTCACTTTCTTTTGTGTTTTTAGCTTAAATTTAAGAGAATACGGGAATGGTGGCTGCTCAAATGTCTGACTAACAATAAGTTAGAATACTTAGCCAGTGCATTAGGAATGCGTTAGTATTGTACATAGTTAGATTGTATTTTAAAGAAATAATATAAGGAACAGCAAGTGGAGTTCACTGTGTAGTCCCGTCATGTCAGACTGGAAATATCTAATAAATCTCGTAGCTAACTAACTAACAAGTGAAATATTCCCCTCTTGCATTATCCCTTCTTAAATCTTATACATATGCACACGGATGCTGATGGTGTATATCTGTAGGAGTGTAGTACACTCTTATACAATGGAGTTACATAATAGTAAATTCTCAATCTTTTATATCCACAGCAATACTACGATTTAACTTTGACTTCGCTTCACAAGAAGCCCTTTTTTCTCCCACACACTATGCAATGTTACAATATTGGATTATCTAATCTACTCGAGAAGAATTATCTGTTTGATTACTACACGTTCTATTATAATATATATGTGGCACGTCTAAGACTGTGTAAACTGTGGAATATATTCCTTTGCCCAACAGATACAGAAAGCCCTAGATTCTTTGAGTATTAAATCTGTTTATATAAGAGATATCACAGTAAAAAGAGAATCCCCAATCTAAAATGAGCAGTAATTTACGAATAGTCAGAATTTATTGTACAGCATAATAAGCTGAATATAATTGATTGCTAAAAGTAGTTTTGATTAATACATAGAAATATTATGGTCGTTATACAGTGTTAAAAAGGTGAGCAACATGACTTCTGACATTATTACTTTACTCGTGTAACGATTTGAAAAAAGGTTTACAGTTTCCGGTGAAAATATTTTTAAAACGTCAATTGTAGTAATATAGACTTCGTAGAAATAACTTGTTATGTTCATAACTTGTTTCAAGGTGGTGCAATTTTGAATGGTGTAAAAAAGTTGAGGTTAAAAAATGAAAATGATATAGCACTAATAAAGAAGGCTTAACAAGCGCTATCTGGAAACATCGCATCGTAAAATTAATATGGCAAAGCAAATCGGAAGGAGCAACAGCATGCTATCGAATTCATAAGTAATATTTTACACATACAGATCCTTTGATATTCTATTATTAATACGTAACGTAGCTACCTATGTAATACTACATGAGCGCAAGATGCGCATAAACGCAGTAGTTGAAATATTTCATGAATTACGAGCATCGTTCATTGTTATTACTACTAGGCATATCAGATTGTTATCTATAATTAATCTTTACCAACAAGGGATACAATATTATATAGTTAACAATACAGTTCTATATACTATTACATCCATATACTACATTTTGAAAACTCATAGAGCTAAAGAGTACTTTTACCATGTGCACTGTGGTAATAATGCTGTACTTAATACTTATGAATGGTTAGATAAACACATATTATAGCTTTTGGTAGTTATAAGAATAATAATTAGTAAAAAGTAAATTGGATCAAGTCATCTCAAATTAAAATTTGCAATAACAACTCATATTTTTCCCGTAATTATATTGAAACTACTATACTCTGCTCACAAAACCTTACACAAACACGTCAATGTGTTTACATTTCAATTTAATAAAGTCGTTAGGGGCTGCCTTAAATTTGTAGGAAACATTATTGTTACTTTTTACTGCTTACTTGTCCTGCCCCTCACACTCACACAACACTTAAACAGACATAATTTTTGCTATCACAAGTTCAGCAAACTAAACTAGGTAATACCCTTTTTATTCGAGAACGGAAATAATGTTCTTAAAGTATGAACTTGGAGTAAGCATCCTGTAACTAATCAAAATACATGAAATATTACTAATGTTCCCATATGTGACAGATTTCTCTTAAGGTCAACAAAGGCTAAACAAACATTTCATCATCATTTTAGTCGGTATTTGCCTTTTTGCTACAGTAGTTGTGATAAACAGCGAACCCCTTAAAAGTCTCCGTACCTCCCAGTCATTAGGGTACAAGGGAATCCGCTTTACCATTGCATACACTTTTCATTTTTGAAAGGGTTGGGTTAGATATTCCTCACAGCCTGACTTACTCCTATTTGAACAATTCAGAATATTTTAGAAAGCATTGGGTCATATTGTAGGATTAAAGGTTCTAAAACTCTCCTCTGTACCAATCGATGCAAAAGTTTCCATGTAGCTACCCATACTACATTATTTACAAGATGACACATTTTTTCTCCTCATATCTGTTACTGTATTCTACTGCTAAAAATAGTTTCCTTCAGTTCTATATTGTTTGTCATCCAAATTAAAAATTTAAAAATCCCAATGACAAATAATAAATCAATGCTAATACCTTTTTAATTTCCTTAGAATCGCAGAGTACAGTATTGTTCACCATGTTATTTTGGAACCGGGATCGGATTTTCTTTCAGTTTGAAACATGCACTGACCGGATACCCGTTTCACGTACAAATAACAGCTTATCATTGGTAGCAACCCTTTTGAGGTACGAATAAGGCTCGGAAGGCAGACACAGGAAATAAACCTATGCGTGCATCAGCTTGAAATATAAGCTATACGGCATGGGTAGAAATACATAACAGATAATAACGGAGTGTTCCGAAAAGTGAGGACGAGACCGTCTCAAATTCCCTTTAATATGGTTCTAGTCAAAACAAATTGAAGCTCAATAGGCAATTAGACACAGCATGATTGTTTATACATTTTGCACGTGCTCCATGCAGTTCAGTAACTAACCCTTTCCTCTTTTCCCTGGTAGAATCACGGACCACTGTTGTGCTGAGTGTGTGTTGACGGTCAACATACATTCACTGTCAACTGTGTTATATATAGGACCGGTGGAGTAGAAAGTAGCATAAGTAGGATTATTATTGTGATACTCGACTCTCATCACGCAGTCAGTTGTCGTCGACCAGGACCTACACACAGCCGCCGTAATTATCTGACCAAGCTGTGGACAGAGCGTATCGGATTTCATTTCACGGAATCTATTCGCAATGAGTAGTTTGGCTGGTTGTTTGTTCTAGGAGTACTAGTAGTCGCTTTCAATTTTATTATCATTTAGCTACAATCTGACATGCACGGCCTATACATCAAAAACTTTGTTTTCTATGAACAAACAGCTTTGCAATTGCAATGCTACTTCTAGTAACTATATACATGTGTGCTTCTAAATACCTGCTGCTTACATGCAATACATGCATGGCATAAACTAGCTAAATTATACGTACACGTATGGAAGAATTAGCGTGAGAAAATAGCAAAGACTCTTACGATTGGTAGTACACTAGTCGCAGTATGAACGAAATTATTCTAAGGGGATTACGAGGATTATTTGCAAGTTTGTATTTCATAGACTTTTGTACTGATGGCGATTACAAAGATGATACAGTAGAAAAACTGAGGTATTTTTTCCGTTTTGTTCTTACAATATAGCATTTGCTGATAAGGTTAGTGAAATTGATGTTTTCATTAGGTATGCTGTAAGAGTGAAGTATATGGATACATCATGTGGCAGTTTGAAATCTGAAATCGAATCACCACACGACTCGGCTGAATCAAATTACTATCTGAACCTGAAGTGAAAATTTTTCCACGACTTGTTTCTCCAAGTCAAGTTTTTATTCGTAGCCATTCCATGACTAGATGCCAGTGTTATGCATTCAAGTGATTTTTCTGTTTATTTGCTCAGCTTGCTGACTATTGGCCTAAGTGTTGTCAAGCCTCATGTGGAGTTGAGACTTTATTACAGAAATAAGCCAATAAATAAATTAACATTTCTATTTGATTTGCGGATTCAACACTCACGAGATTAGATGACAAGTTTTGATAGCTACACACACAGTAGATGTAAATAAGATATCTCCGTAGGTTTACACACAACATAAATACGTGTTTTGTGTAGGACGTTCATGAAACAATGTCTTACTTAAGAGCTACAAGAATGTGTCTTAAAATCTTTTCTATATTTCTTCAAGCTCTTATATACTGTGGCATAATTTGATTTGATTTTTTAAATTCTTAGTTTCTTAAATGAATAAATTGCTTGTAAGAACACACAATTGTATAGTCAAGCAGATACTAAATAAGCAATAAAGCAGGAGTTTTTGTGTTAATGGAGACAGACTTTCCTCTTTGAAATAGATGTATGTATGTACAAGTTATATACAACATGCACTTAAGTTCCCGTAAAATATATGCATTGAAGTAAGTTAGAATGTAGAGTTGTGCTGCATAGTAGCTTTGTTACAAGCATGAGGATAAGAGCGTTAGCGTAACATCAAGGATGAGCGAGCAAACAAAACGTAACAATAGTAACAACTTAGAAAACAAGTCTAGCTTCAATTTTATGCAGTGGAAATGTCTACTTCTATACAAAACTCGTGTCTACTGAGCTTGTACTTATATACACAGAGATCTTCGCACCGTTTATTCATGTGTTACACAGATATTTGTTGTATTTTCATGGCTTTATCAGTCTAAACAAAATACATTTAGCTGCTGTTGACTGATTATATTTATAATGCGGGTGTAATTATCAAATATGTGTCTTGCATTCAACTGTGTGTGCCACGAATAATTCAGAGTTTGCTCTAAATACACAAATATACTCTAAATACATTCATTAATATGACAGAACATGTTCTCACTTATGTCGCGCTATCACCAGTACAAAAATAGGAGCAAATAAATGTTAACTGCGTGTAGAAATACATACATACCTAATCATTTTTCGTTTTGGCCTTGTACCTTATACGTTGCTTTTCTGTTATGAAGATGTAAGAGAAATAATCTTCTGTGCTATGATATATAGAACATATAGTTACAGATCAAGCGCATTGTGGTAGTGGTCGTAAGTGTAAATATAAAAAAATCGAATTGAATGTCTTGTTCTTGTTTACTAAGTAGAATATCCTTCTACGTGCTTGAGCTTCAAGTTTCGTGTGGTTTGGTTTATGCTTTATGCTAAGTATTTGATAACATCTAAACGATTGCGTCATCCGAAAAGCTGAAAGTTTCCAATGTAATTACCTCTGCATGTAGAAACTCTTTCAGTCTAAGTACTGTGCTTTGAAATTGCCTACACTTTTTTAAGAAAAATAAATTCTCACCAGAAAATCAGCGGGATAGCGCTCTAGTTCTTTAGTAGTACCTGTAAGAAACAAGCAAACTTACTTAGGTAGTTCTCAAAATCTAACGTATATAAACCGTCAAGTTTTTCAAAAATAAATCTCGGCAGCAGATCAAATGTTCACAATTCGTGTGCTTCCCACCTTTAATTAAACCTCATTATTAAAAATGGCTGAACAGAACATGTTCTTCTGAAATAAAGAAATCTAGTTTCCATTATACCTTTAAAAATGTAAACTTGCATTAGTACAGATATTCCAGTACAGATTTCTGGATAACGAGTGCACAAGAGGAAAATTAACAGAAGCAATCCCTCGCTAAGCTAAAGTATAGGTACATACCTGAATTTCTCTATTATTTCATTCACTAAAATGTATACAGTCCATAAGAAACATAATTTTAACCCATAAACATCAAGCTGCTACTAATTATCGAGTTTATGTGATTGACATTTAAGCGGAGGAAGGTGCATATGAATTTGCAAATCGATTTAATTCACTCTGCGTTCATAAATGTCAAACGTTAATAAACTGCGTGTTTCAAAAGTCAACAAAGCTCAATAACTATTTGGTTAAATTGAATAGGAAAAATGGCTCAAGTGTGAACTAAGAACATAACGTAACGCATGACACGAGCCCTTCATTTATTTACGACCCACTAATAAATAAAGAGGTGGAGAAGTAGCCATAAAGGAAGTTAAAAGTGTGAAAATGTGTAGTGTACTGTAGTCTAATGTAGTTTTTTTCTTCCTTTGCTCAAACTTTGGCTTGCTTCTCCTCTATGGCTTCTAAATTGCATTATATACATATTATGCCACACACACTACCACACAGTCTAATATAAAAGCTATATTATTCGGGTATTAAAGAGACCAAAGCCAGAGAGGAGGAGATGATGCTACATACTTTGCTATGAGTTAGTACTACACACAAGTCTCATCTCAACTCATCTCTATCCACTTCCACCACCACACTGCTATTCCTTCTACATTGAGCATCTCTGCTTAGTATCATCTTCATGACAAGATCCCTAAGCTAACACTGAGCAACGTATTGTGTGCTGAAGACTGTGCCTAGCTTAAAAAGCTCTGGCTGTGCATTCCCAATTCCCATTCTATACTGAAACAGATACTACTCGTCCTCTTCTTGAGGTTGAGCGTAAGTTTTAAGCTAAGAATGAAAAGCTTAAAATCTATCTCACACTATAAAACATAAAGAATTGTGGCTTTAAGCAGCAGGGCAAATGAAATACTCACGTAGAATCTTAAGGAATACAAAGATAATAATAATATTAGAGTAGTGGTGGTGGTGGAATATAATGTATGTGTACCTTTTCATCCGACAAGACTCGACAACACTAACAGTAGAAAGATGAGACGAAGAACAGTACTCGCATACTCACACTATACAGTACTTAGAAAAGTACAAGCGTTGATCGCAGCACATGAGTACAAACATTGTGCATGAAGATGGATATGCATGCAGAGTTTACTTGAGTTTACACATTGAGTCAAGTCAGGAGCCGGAGCCTTAGCTTTAGTTTGGAGTTACGTGAAAACACGGTTTATATACATATAGTGAGCTTTTGGCTGGAATAATGGAGACCTAGAGCTGGAGCTACATACAACAGCTACCCAAAAGCAAGGCCTACTACAGGCACAGGACATGCAGGACAGGGCGAAGCCATAAAGAATACATGGATCTCTATAAACTAGGCATAGAAAAGTTAGCTGTTGTAGCTGTATGTGTGAGTTGAGTTGTGTGAAGAAGATTGGGGGACGAAACGAAAGGAAACCAATGCAATGGCAAGGCAACTACAGTAAAGTAGTAAAGTAAAGGCAAAACTTAGCAGGAGCAGCAGGTTCGGGATGCGGCGGCTCGTACATTACATTACATTACGAACTGAGTGACTTGACTAGACGAGACTATGTACAAGTAGTAGTAAAGCATAGTAAAGTAATACATACATATAGGAATCGCGGCAATGGAAAAAGCATGCTGGCTGTTACACGAACAACGAAACGACGAATGCAATGCAATGGTTTAGGGTTAGGTGGGATGGCCAAGGCAGCCTCTCGTGTGGGCCTGATCTAAAGTGGTTATTTGCAGCCACTATCAGCCCTTAACATTAAACAGTCTTGGGGAATTGACAAAGCTCTTACTATTACTACCACGACGACGAAGACTACTACTTGCTCTTGTCTACTTCTGTCTGTACTGTCTTGCATTCATCTCATTTGCCAGGGCTGCCGTATTATATACACTAAATACTTCATATCACTTCCTATCGTTTCTCATCAATCCATTTATTCATTCAGATCCAAGTCTCAGCTCAATTCAATCTCGGCTGTACACGTAATAACAACAACAGTAACACAGCTCGACTTTTCTGCATGAGCAGAAAAGCTGACCAAAGCTCACAGTTATACTTGTACCATAGTAAAACAAATAAGGACCTTGTTTGCCATTGATACATGCTCAACCACTTCCACGGAGTAAACACTTTGCATTGAATCCTACAGAAATTCCCAAGGATTTGTTTATGGGAAACAAGTGTGTGCTCAATTTATTTGTATCGCAATTACTCACGGAACAAGTGAAACGGACTCATGAAAACTTACATGTAACTGTTTCCAAGTCTCTTCGTGCTTTACAGTAGCCGCAATAACATAAACACTTTAATAAGCGGAACTCTGGAATCGTGAAAATTCTTAACACATTTGTCAACTCAACTTTGTTGACACTATTCTTAACACGTGAGGCACACTAAGAATTGTTTCGTGTGTCTAAATTATTGCGTATCATATTATACGGATATATTCTCATCATCACATGTACAGACGAGTAGACAACAGCAGAAGAAGCCAAAGCGACAACCGAAGAAAAATCTAACAACCGGCTCTACAAGAACAGGTATCTATTTATGTTTTAATTTCTTGGATTTTCTAAAGTAACTGCATGTGCTTCTTAGATTAAATCTCATCCGCACACATACAGAGAATATTTACTTGTATCTAGTATTCATCTACGAGATGTGAATCCATAAAGGTAAAAAGATTTTATATGTAGACAAGAAGGAATTGGTGGTTTTGTATTCAAGGGTTGGTTAAGTGAGCAGTTGAAAAAAATGAGTAATATCACACGGTAGGCATAGTTTATATCTCAGACCGGATATAAGAAAGTCTCATGTGGTGCATTAAGTAGTTTGCCAGGAGTTTGATACGTAAGAGTAGTAGTATTCGGATAAGATATCATCTTCTAAAACTACAGTTGACTTGAATGACTGAAGGGATGATCTGATGTGATCTTGAAGACTATGCAGTGTGATGTTTGAATTTCGCCGATACTACACTGGCACAGCTACAAGCTCGATTGAAGATGTTTAGACAGAGCGGAGAGCTGGGATCTTTGCCCCGTTCTAAGTTATGGAAGGGAGAAAGTTATTGCAGCAGATAATTCTTGTTGAGTATTTTTATGAGCATATGATAGGATGCGGATACTTGTATAGATACTTGAGACCCGACAAGACCAGACAGAACAGATCATAATGTGCTACCTACAAACATCTTCTGGCTACCCTGTTTCATTTTATTTGGGTAGGGAGCAAAAGAGTATCAGTTTCTACACACGTACTTGTACACACATTCATGGAGCATACGTATATACCAAAAGGACACCATCCAAACCAGAAAAGAGAGACCGACAAAACAGATTGATGATGAAAGTTGACTGAATAAAGAAACTGCAAAATACTAAATGTACGAGGACATGATAATAGGGCACATACATTCAGAATTTTCTTGAAATTCCATTGCACGATACCAGCACTCTGCTACGGTACACGGGTAGAACACACGTGTCATAAATTTGCGATTTACGTTCATCAGATCGTATCAAAGACAAGCGCAATTTTCACTGAAAGAGACCGAGTGAGTTCAGTTCAAAATATCAAAGCTCAAAGGAAAACAAGGCAAAAGGCAGCTCATAGTTAAATTTTGGTTTATGAACGTTCTATAGGGAAATGGCGACTTAACTATATAAGCACAAAGAGTGTGACACGGCACGAGAAAAGCACCTTTCCAATTCCACCAAGCCCATACATCATAAATGGCAAACACGAGTATATATTTGATGGTATAATCATATAAAGCATATCATGGTAGTCTTTCCTATATTATATTCTTACCATTAGTCTTTTTACAAATATATTATAAAATATGACAGAGTTATGCTTGTCTATATAATACTATTGCGTAGGCAAGACTTTTGAAGTAAATTAAGAGTATGATATTACGAACGGCAAAGTTTGAGGCAGACAGGACAGTACATACGAGTGAGTCGCTTGTGGGCTGCTGATTATTATGAGTTGTGAGATGATGATGAGAGTCTCTTGCTTAGCATTCTAATGCTCTTATGATGAGTTAGCTAATGGAGTCGGTTGTATTGTCGACTCTTATATGAAGAGTATAGACTCTAACTTAATATTATTATTACATAGCAGACGAATAACGAAGATAACATATCGAAGGTAATAATTCTTAAGCGATTTATGAGTTCTGGCGAGAATTTATGAGCCCATCAATTTTCTACTAGTATTTTGCTGTACGAGCATTTAGTATTGTAGTGGTAGGGGTCTTCAACTCTGACTGGCATCATGGACTTGTTTAACATTGTAGGAATATTACAAGTGTACTACATGCACAAGTCGTGCAGAGATACATTGTGTAGAAACAGTCATGTGCTAAACTGGTGGATTTGAGTGACACGATATCTACAAATAATAATGTTCTAATTATTAATTTTGAGCTTTCACATGGTTATAATGCGCAAAGTAGCCAGCAACATTGAAGCTTGCATTTTCAATGGCTGTCTCAAGACTTAGCAGTTAACAAGAAAGATTAATCACATGCGTAATTACATATTACTGTAGTGTAACATTAAATGAAATGCATTGCGCATTATAAATCACAGCACATGATTTGATTCAATAATCCCAAAGCTGAAGTGCCAAATAGTATGTTGGAAAAGTGTTGTGGAGCACGTGGACTCTTTTAATTACACGTAATAACTTTGCGACTAACCAGCCTTTGAAGGGAAACAAAACGAAACTCTCTCTCTCCCCCAAATTGCTCGTAAACTACCCGCACCGTAGTCTCTTTTCTTCTCCCACTAATACAATGCAGACAATGTTTTCAAAGGAAAACATTGTTTGTGTAATACCAACAAATCACCCTTGTAGGTCCAGAAACTCCACTCAACGTGAACGATACAGCATACCTTTAAGGAATAGAGTTTCGGGGTAATAATGTAATTTGAGATTTGGATATTATACATAAGTAGATTTGTTTCGTTAAATAAATTCACTTGCATTTACTAATAGTAAACAGAACATAATATTTACATACTGCTATAGGTGACTTAGATATAGTTTACCCTTTGTAGATTCTCGCATTCAGTGTAGTTTACAAATACAAACAGTATTAACAGCTTAAATCAATTAATCAATCAAGTTTTCAATATTCTTAAAACATTTTAAATCATTTGTAAAATACACCGACGGTTATTTTATTACTGACAACCAGAATTTACTCACTCTAGCAGAAATATCTATAGGTCCATTTTTCATACTGTTTGATGTAAACTCACAGTGTAAAAGAAATTATTAAAATTGACCATAGGTAAATATTTGCATAGATTCACCAGCTAAACAATCTTAACTTATTTATTTGTTTCATTTTTAAACACGAAATCGTACATGGAAACTGTAAGCAGAATATTTCCATATGTACTGCTTCAATTATTGTCGATTAGGCTTCTCAATAGGATAATATTTAAACTTAACTGAACTTTGAGTCTGGTCAATTGCCAAGACTGTGCTAAATGAACTGATAAGGAAAATCAGCACTCCAGTACAAAAGTGCAGCCTTGTACGAGCTAAAATATAATATTATTTGTGTATCAAATTACATAATTGCAATACAATGCGTAAATGCAACCGAAGAATATGTTTAGGAAAGGCCATTATAATCTATGCATCCAAATCCATGTCAAAGCGCAGGCTGAGTCTGAGTTATGACTGTTTCCAATGGGAGCAATGTACTCTGCCGTCTGCAGCGCAAACCAATAGAATTCATTTTCGTTTTGGCAGCACTACGAGAGTTAATTGTAAATACATTAGTTATGTAATTCACCTTTAGGTTAGTAAGCATGTACGTATTCAAAAATATTGTCATTTTTATTTTACGAAAGTTTGAAAAACGGAGGGTGAAATTTGAGAGTAATGGCTGATGCGAGGGTTCGCTTTGCATTGGTGTAGCACTGGACCTCCTTGGGGGAAAAGTAGTTTCGGTTGGGCAAAAAGTATTCGTTGCGCACTGTTGTACAATGTATCGCTCAACCATTCTCAGCGCCTTTATTGCTGTTACCATAATACCTCTGTTGGAATATCGCCTTGTACATATCTCGCTATATTAAGCATTAACTACATCTCAAAGTTATATCATTTCTGAAACATATAAGTCCTTTATGCGCTTTACAAGTTCAAGCTAATTAATAATCTTCGATCTTTTTGAACCCAAGTTAATTTTCGCTTATAATCATTTATAAAATTAGATGTGCACTGTATACCATTTAGCTGATGGGGCAATGTAAGTAAAGGCTTATTCAAATCAATCAAATCCAGAACCGCTTCAAAATTGTATTATACATTATACGGTCTTGAATGACCTGATTGACAATTGCGCCGATTTTTTTCAAGTGGTACATTAAATTAATGGTCTTAATTATCATGATATGCAGATTATTCGGGTGTTAAAGTTGCATTGTCTTATCTAAAAAATATGATTTCTGTTAGATATGCATTAATAATGTAGCAATGCAAGTTAGAATTGAATATGCACATTTTGTACCTAAAAAATAGATGATTGTGTTAAAACAAGTAAACATTGCATAATGCAAGCGTGCAAAGTTAATTGACTTGAGGAAACTATTAAATTCAGTGCAACATTTTTCATTATTTCACTAAGCTCACTTGACCAGATTTAAAGGCTTACGGCTCACATCCATTTTCCTAGTCATCAATGAAGGTGCCACTTTATTGTGTATAACTATAACATTAAATTACTGTCAGTACCCGTACATCGAGATAGGTACTACCTAGTACCTTGCACTTACTAACCTGACTCTAAGTTAAACTCTTTGGACAATAAAACACGAAAGTTAATGCTTTATCCATACTACTAGTCATATTTATACAAATCTATTTTCTATTGTAGTAAATGTAGCACGTATCATCCTATATTAAACAGTTTAGTATAGGAGTCTTTGTATTTGCTATTCAGAACTCTCTATTGTGCGCACTCAAATCAACAAATAGAAAATACAATAGGTAGGGCAACACCAAAGTGAAATAAAGGTAATGTAAAGGACTACGTAAAAGCAAATCTCACATCTGGAGTATTTAAGCCGGAGAACACCTAGACTTTAGCATAGCCTTTTGAGTTGAAATCTCTTAAATTTACGAAACATGTTAGAAAGGCAGCCCTATATAAGTAAGCATACGGCACGCAGAAATACAAGAGCAGAGCAGGAGAGTAGGGTAGGTTGTGTCTTACACAGTAGTCGCTAGTTGGTAGTAAAGTAACAAGTGTAATAGCATCGCACATAAAATAATTTTTTACGGCCCCATAAAACTGATACTTTGCGTAAACGTTACAAGCTAAAGTGCATATTTACAACTACTACATTCTCTAACCTAACACACATACATATGAATGAATTTCATTGCCAGTCAGTGCGGTTTTGTTGCAAATACTCGTCATGTCATGTCTTATTCGCTAAACCTCAAGGAAAACCGAGAAGAAAACGTCCTGTAGCAGAAAAACGTCAGATTTAATCTGTTTTGTTTTCTATTACATTATATCTCTGATTCTGTACGATCAAATGTAATTTTATTTCGAATTTACTTGTCTACGCTCAAAAAATATCAAAATTCCCCTTATGCGTTTGCATTGAAACACTCCACACAAATATAGTAATGGAAATATAACACCAAGAAAGGATTACAGTCAACAGCGAAAAATAATTTTGCTTTCTGTACTCGTTTGTTGTATACATAACGCCATAAAAATACATTTGTTTGTTTTGTTCGTGCAAATCTAAAAATGCATACTGGTACAAATATATTATGATGACGTAATGGAAATGTATTATTTCGAAATGCTTCGAAGATCAGTTTATTGCAATAACAATAACTGGTCACCAAAAGTTGGCATTGTAGAAATAAGGAGACCTAAAATGTGCAATTCTTTGACAGTGGTCTTCCATCACCCCATGTAAGGCAAACTCTTGCTTGAAATGTATTTGCAAATGTTTTATTTATTAATGTATCCAAAGAAAATGTTCAGAGTTGAGCATGAAGTAGTAGTAGCATTTATTATCAGTGTGATGTGACATATAAACCCATTTACACTGAATGATCAGTAAGCTGCTATTAATTACACGCTATTCATTGCGTACTTTACTTAAATGCTTGAGCAGATAAAAATTTCGTCACAAATACAGACTCCGTGCTTCACGTCATATTTCTGTCCTCGCATTTTTAGTTTATCATTCCAGTGTTAATAAATCCTTAATCATATCATAAACTAAGGTTAAGGTTGGATCACTAAAGAACTTTTAGGTATTGGGATAATACTAGTTTTTACTTAAGTCTAATTTAATAATCATATTTTATGCTAATTCTTATTTGAAATGGAAACACGATATAAATACATGTAAGTAAGAGTGAGAGATTTAAGTAAGCCACTAACTGGTTATTGCTTATTAGTCTCAGTGTAAGTACCCATTGCAGTATTGTAATAATTATGTGTAGCATAGCATGAGTAAGAAATATTTTCCTACTGGCAAACAACTCAATTCCAACTGTTAGTAGACATATGTAATGAAAAAGTCGTATAAGAGTGTAGTGTGGGTTCGTGTACGTATGTGTGTCCTAGTTTATGACTATCCTGTCGACTTTTTACTGTTAAGCTATCATCATCAAACTTTACGAGGCTGAAGAACCACTTAGAAATGACTTAATCTGCATCAAACAATAAACTTTAGTCGAGACAAACGATACCACATTGCCCTATGCATTTATACTGTATCTTACAAGAAAACAATGCCGTATTGCTACGAGCTCTATACTTTATTAGCGTGAATGAGTCATATTTAATTCTTATAGTAATGCACATATTCACACATAGAACAGATAGACAAAGCGCAAGAATTTACATGAAAAAAGTTGGGTGTGGAATGTAATATAATAATGACTTAATTATCGCTTTTTGTATTGTTAATAGCCATGCTCTTTCAGTAAGAACAACTTTATAGACAATCTCATGAATATCTCGTATCTGTATCTGTGCACGATGACGAATGCCGCAAATGCATTTCAACACACTCATAATTATTACAGAAAAAATATTCTTTAACAAAAATCAAAGCAATAGAAAATAATGGCCATGCATTGGCTCTTTTCACATTGACCGCAAGCATTTCTAGCCTTAGCTAAGAAGGAATTGTAAAGAACTATACCGACCAAATGCCCCAAACGTAACTTACAAGCTACCTACGTCCACTTTAATACTATTACCTTCAATACTCGAGACTGTCGGAGTAAAAGTGTATGTGTATAGATGGGTATACCTACTTACTTATATAGCACACCACCACAGCCAATGCGCATTGGTATGTTAAGCACTGGGAAGGAAATTCTTTTCGACTGCAGTCTACTCTCACTACATTTGACATTTACGACTGACATTGATAGCCCCCTTTGGCACCAAACGGGGAAACGTAACACACTCTTTGTACAAACAACCAATAATACAAATTCGAGAAAAGTAGTGGCTTCAGTCAACTATAAGAAGCTTAAATAAAGTACAAATAGAGGAATCCCCTTTTAATAAACACTTTTACGCTAAGATGATGCCCGAACATGAAATGCAGCTACTTCTTGTTTCTGTTTTGTCTTAAATGTGAGATGCAAACAATAACCACGGAGTAACAACCCCTTTCGCCGTTTTATGAATGAAAATGAAAGGACTACTTATTTATACTTACTCCTACTTATAGGTACATATTACTATTACTACTATTTTGTAGTCGTTACAGTTATAACAACTATTTTATTACTCTATAGATATGAGACCACACCAAAGTCAACCACAAAACTAGTACTATTACATGCATTTAGTATAGAGTACAATTGCTACTCAAGAGCCATTACGATTGTTATTATTACTACGTATTGCCATTATATTTCTCCCATTGACTGAATTAAACGCAGGTCTGCGTTATTTGGATGGCAAAAATGTGTGCTAGCAACTGCTTTATTACTATTTCCTGTAATACTGCTATACTTTCCGCTACACCCATAATAGGGTATTGTAAGATAGACAGACAGTTTAAGTGGTAAAGTAAACTCGTGAAATGTAGATATGATAGCTACTAATATTGCTGTTGCCCTTGCACTTGGAATGTAGTAGAACGCGTAATCTAATGTAACTACTACGGTAAGTTAATGTTGCAGTAATGCCGCGGGAGGATAGTGTAGTAATAGGAGTAAGTACGATAGTAGTAGAAATAAAGTAAGGCTATTATAGTAGTTTGAATGTTCTTTGCAACAGCATACTCATGGTAGTTACACTCAGGACCTATACATACTTATATACCTATATACAAGTAAGTGCAAACCTACTTTTACTACTACTACTACTTATACGGGAGAAGTGTGCAATAATATTACTATTACTACTTATACTCCCGTATAGAGTGGAAACTGCAATCTGCAAAACAAGCGACTCAAATGAACCTGTAGAGTTTATTCATAGTTATCGTTTTTGTAGTGAGGAGTTTACTAAGTTAAGTAGGCATTATTATATCTCTTCTTGGACAAAAGTAGTGCACAGAGAAACACAAGGAATCGTACAGGCAAGTGTGGATTAAGGTTAGGTCAGGGTTGGGTTATTCTTCCAGCAAATGGGGTTATTTTGGGGAAATTAATGAGAGCCAGTTGACATAAACGTTTGTATAAAACGACCGGCTGGGTGATTCTGAGCGAGAGTAAACGACGACGACGGACTCCCTTCAACTTTAACAAACCAAGTCTTCTTCCTCTTCTATAGCCAAAAACTACACATTGCTTTAACTTGGCTACATATACTCAAACACACACATAATGTGTATATATATGTATAAGTAGTATTCTTCCTTGCCATCCTTTACTACGAATAAACGAACGCAATGTGAAGCAATGCAAGAAGACTCTCTCTTTTTCACTACTTGACTTGACTTGACTGTCTGTACTTTACTACTCCACTCACTCGAATGCAATGGTCTTCTAAATGGTCCATTTTATACGCTATATTCTTCCCTGAACGATACCAATCTGTTCCTTCTTACACTTTACTTTACTACTCCGAACATTCACATACTTTAGTACTTTAGTAGTCGTTCTCTCTTCGTTTGGCCAACTTTTCAACAGTTTCACATCAACTATCGCCCCATGCAATTCAAGTAAGTAACTAGAAGGCAGTAGGAACAAGGCCCTCTCCTAAAAATCCAAAACTGTTGCTTCTTTTATTACGATTTTTCTATTGGAATGCGTCTGATTTTAAGTGATCTGTTCTCACACACAAATAATCGTCTAAATCTTCGAATCTACAATTTAAGCAGCATAAGAGTCACAAAATCATTACCATCATCAGGTAACCTTGTTTTAACGCATATCCTGTTCAGTATTTAAACATGGCACAGTTTCTGTTCTTTAAAATGAAGATATTATTACAGTGTGGTATGCAGTGATGTTGTGGCAGTGGCAATGAAAGGTGATTTGTCTGTGTATGTGTATTTTAATGATATCTGTTGTTGGAGAAGAAATGTGTGTTACAGTTTTAAATGAAGGGAATTTTGCAATGAACGTTTGATATTAATGAGTTGAAATAAAGGATTGCATGGGAAAGTGATGATGTGATATAGGAAGCTCAATGATACACATTAAGCGTGTTACACACAGCACACAATGACAGAGTAGTATGCAGTTTGCAGCTCATTCTGAACATGTTGTATAATATTAGGTGCCGGCTAAGCGAATGTAACTTCTGTGTTACCATTAGGTAACTATACGCTTACGAATGCCAAGTGTACGAGAGTTGGATTATCTCGTAGGAATTTAATTTGTTGTTTTCTATGGTCATTTCTCACGCTAATGTGTACATACAAACAGTTGCAAAGAAAAAAGAATCAGACTTTTGCTCAAGTCAAGGTAACTGGCTCTAGTATTTTTTTTTACATAGGTTACTGAATGAATGATAAAGATTTTACAAGATAATTATTATTGTTCGCTTTACTTTATCTACCATACGTTTATTTTCTTATAAAGAAGGAGACACAACGATACACGTTTCAAAAGCATAATACAATCTTCATTTCATGTATATTGAACGAAATGGTTACGCAACAATTCCAAACACCCATGGTACTATATAATATATTTATAATTTATATATATGAAGTACAAGCACAAGTAATTCTACTATACATTATCTGTATACATAACAATTTAAATCTGTGATATTTTCTATTTGCCGCTTGGTTGATTTCAAACTGTTGGAATGATAAAAAATGCAATTTCGCATCTGATTCGTTTCTGGAAAGGGGTAGCAGTACTTTTAGAGAGGTAGCTACTTCGGTACTTGTATTCCTCCAGTGTATTGTACATCTTTGGAAGCCTATATCAAAAAAGATTCTTAATCGATAGTGATGAGTATAGATAGTGGAATAGAGAAACAAGCTTTGCATTTTTATCCTCATTCAAATTACCTCCAACATCCAATTTTTCAGAGTAAGCCTACTTATTCTTGCATTATTGCGATCTAATTCAGATCATGTCTATGTACGGATGGAAGCTTCCAACTATCTGGAACATGTTCCTTTCTTATGTACCGATACCACTATTATGCGTATTTAGTTTGAAATGGAAAAGTTTCTCCCCTCAAAATTATTCCCAACTAAAACAAGATATTAGTATAGTTCTATAACAGCACACTCTTCCATGCGTGTCATATCCATTGGTAATTCTCTCGTATCTAACTATACTAGCTGTATGCATGTTCAAACGTGGAAATGCTCATCAAATCACATTTGAGCCGCAACACTCGTATTTGAACCCATCTGAGCTGTATATCTAATGTAGTGTCGCGCATGGTGAATTGTAGTGTGGTATTCTGCAAATATAGTAATACGACACGGATTTAAGATTCTGTGAAATAGGTTTTACTAAAAATAAGTTTCAAATTTGAGTTACATGATAATGTAATGCAAT
Source organism: Pogonognathellus flavescens (assembly GCA_019776165.1). Classification (NCBI taxonomy): domain Eukaryota; kingdom Metazoa; phylum Arthropoda; class Collembola; order Entomobryomorpha; family Tomoceridae; genus Pogonognathellus; species Pogonognathellus flavescens. The sequence continues at coordinate 98,672 of JABASD010000129.1, read as the reverse complement.
ATATCACGTTTGAGTCGAGTCTTCTTTAGTGAGAAGCGAAGCATATCTGTTTATAGTTGGCATGTTCTGTTCTGTAACGGTGTGATATGGATGGCAGTGGAGTAGTTTATGAAACAAGACGAAAAAAGTCGCATACATTACATACTAGTACAAATACATACGTATGGCAGGAACATTGAGTTTGTCATGTCTCTAGGATTACAGAGGACTGTCTCGGAGTTGTATAGGTGGGTAAGAAGGATTGTAGTGTGCAGCATTGTGACTTGGAAGTAGGAGACCACCTATTCATAAGAGGAATACAAATAGTACCAGTAGTAGTTCCATGCTTCATACCTTACTAAGCTTTCTCGATGCAACTTCCTATACTTCATATTGTATATAGATACTTGGTAGTTGGCTGAAACTATCTCGTGTGTGCATATTCTATGTGTGTCTACTTGTATCCAAATATATTCTACTGCTACTCCTACATACCTAAGATCTCATAATATGCATTGCAGTAAATGTTCCATTGGTTAAACTCAAGTGAAGGTTTCTGCACAGAAAACTAGTGCTATTTGTACTTGTAGTAGCAGTGGAGAAGCACCTTGGTTGCTTTAGTCTCTAGACTCTGACTGTAATACTACTACAATTCAGTTCTGTAATGGAATGGTTGGTGAATCCATTTATATATAGTTCGGGCACATACACACAGCGACAGAACAGACAGACACACTTATATCATACAACGACTACTATTTCTGTGAAGCAAAGTAATAATGTAAAGGCTACAGAAGAGGAATCGATGAATGTCTCGCTTGAGGAAATCCCTCAATTGAGAGTAGGCTCTTCTCCAATAAATTATACGGATGGGCTTATATCAAACCCCGGGAAAGAAATATGGTGACACAGAGTCCGGGAAGCCGTAGCTCGCCATATCCAACTACTCACAACTAAAACGAAATGAAACCAGTCCATATAGCAAAACTCCCTGGCAGAGCAAGGCAAGGCACAGCGTAGAGAGAACGAAATAAAGTAACGGAGAAAGTACACACACACATACATCTGCAACGGAGTGACTACATCAGAAAATACATTGCATATACATCAGCTTTAGTTTGTTCAGATATATTCATGTATAGTCAACTCATTATAGAAGTACGACTCTCTGGAATTCTTCTATCCTTCCACCTTCGTCTTTCTGTTCTTTGAAGAAGGACTTATTTATATTATGTATAGCCATTCAGAATTGCTACATGAAGCAGTAGCTCATACTTTGCACCTAAAGGTGTATACACTCTCTACATACACTTCAGTTTACTTTTCGTCTGTTCTTCTAGAGTTCAGTGGTATATGGAAGCCTAGTTGAGTCAGTTCGTTGTACTTCGCAGTGCAGATACTGGAATTTTCTGTTGTATGCAGCAGTTTCCATTTGAGAATGAGAGGCTCACATAGAACTAACGGACTGACAGCAAAAGAGAAACTACCCGGATGTACCGCCATCGCCTTCTTGTCACTGAGTTTCGCTCTCCTTTTGTTGCAAGTTGTGAAAAACGGCGGAACGGCTCGGCGGGCGGCAGCCTTCCTTTACTTGACTGTAGTACTAGCAACAGAAGCATTTGTAGTAGAAGTATAAGTAAAAGTAGTCGTGAATCGACTTAAATTTTGTTTGCCAGCTACTACGGACTTTTCTTTGAATTTCACTTCAGTTGCTTTTCTGCTCTAAGTCTCACAGCTTTGTCTACTTTCTTCCACTTTTTCAAGCACAAATATTTTTTTGCATAAGACTACAAGACACTATTCTCCTAGAACCTACTACAGTAGTACTGTACTAGTGGAAGCCAACACAAGCCGTGCTCGTCCAGTCGAATTGGTTTCGACAAAAAAGAAATAAATAGTTGAAGTCGCAAAGCATGGCTTGCTGCAACGTGAATTTCGTTTCATTCGCTGGGCATCGAGTTTGACTAACCGTGATCTATCTATTTCTCCTTGTCTATCCGTCTGTCTGTAGAGATATTTATGAACCCTACATTTTTTCCAATGAATACCCATTGCATTTCGCTACACAAAAACGCTACACAAAGTGAACTTAGAGAGAGATAGATACACATGCCCATGGCTGGAAAGGAGGATATATGGGAGGACTTAGAAACTCTCTGGAACCTTTAGAATAGCCTAGAAAACTGATTTGAAAGTTTTTTAATAGCATTTTTAAATTAAAGTTGGATTTTGTGAGAGCCCAACTCCTGGGTGAAATCCGTTTGATGCGGAAAAGAAAGATGGAGGATCCGGTGAAGTGTGTAGAAGAGAGACATTGGAAATAGAACACTTTTCCATATCAGTATACCTCGCAATGCAATAGGGTTGCTAGTAGAAGATGATGATGATCGTGGAAAGGAAGGCTGGTTGCTATTGCTAGAAGGCAATGTTAGAATATGTATTTGTAGTGTGAGGTTGCTCGTTCATACTTATACATGTATATGTGTAGGAAAATAAGAAAAACGAGGGAAGGTTTCAGGATGGTGACTGTGGAGAAAGTACATAGAGAAATAGATAGAGAGTAAAAGTAAAGGAAGAAGGGAAGGCGTAGGGAAGGCTCCTAAATCTCCGAGTTGAGACAAATTCTTTTATCTGCCTTACTTTCCCCAACAAAGATAGATTAGCCCATTTTTGCAATTTTCCCTGTCTCCCATGCCCTCGTAACTCTTACTGAATTATGGCTTTTCTGAATCTCCACGGACTTAAGAAGACGCGAAATTCAAGCCGCTGCTCCTGCTTCTTCTCGAGAATTTTTTTCTCCACTCTCTTTCTCTCTCCATCCCACACACATACATACACACATACATCCAGACTACACACACAAAAACGAACAGAAGCAAACTATGAGACTGCTGCTCCTACATATATACAGCACTGATGCATACATACACTTAAGTAAAGGGACCCATGCCATATCTCCACAGATATATAAATTCTATAGTGCTAGACGAACTAAAGTAAAGACTCGAAAAAATTGCTTCTTCCAACATCTACAAGACGAAGAAAGAAAGCCAGAGCAGACCTTGCCTCGCGAAGGAACTGAACTGAAAGAACCATCCAACATCCAACGCGCCGCTTCAAGAACATTCATCTTATTTGCTCGTAGTATATAAACCATAGCCTTGCTACTTTTACATTACATTACTATGTTACATTACAACATTACATCGGCAGCAGAGAGTAGTCGAGTCAGGCCAAAGGCACACAGCACAACGACACATACAGTGCATACGCGCCAGGCCAAGATTGCGATTCGATTTATAAATATACTTACTACTACTACAGAGCAAGAGCACTATAATAATTCTTTGTGGATATATAGGCTATAACTTATCTGTGAAATATACCACTAAATTATATGTATAAAGCAAGCATATACTTTTAGAAATTTATAGTACTTTAGCTATAGGCTTTGCCTATGCGAACAAACAACCAGCTCTGTGTGGAAATCTTAGATACAGCTCTCTGGCTCTACTTATTGTTGTTGTTGCTTCTTCAAAGATATTATTATCATACTGATCGTTATTATTATTATTGTTATTATTATTACTATTACTCTTATTATTAATGCTATTCCAAGAACAGAAATGAAAAGTCCAGATAGAGAGAGAGAGAGAGTACAAAGGGAGAAAGTCTAAACCAGGAGTTGCTATTCGTCATCAACACCTATATTATGTAGTAAGTAGGAAATATATACCTTACATAGGTATTTTGTTATGTTATGACATATTCGTATATAAATATATTGTACCAGAGAAGGCTACATACACAGCAAACGTGCTATAAACAAAGCTGAAGTATAACTTACACATTACATCATTGTATCATGACATCAAAACATGAGAGCTTCCCTTGATTCCATTTTATTTCTGCAGAATATACATCTAATAATCCTACAGTTCCACAGACGTCTCCGTAGGTATTTTTCCTATTTCTCTTCTTTTCTGCTAAAGTAGACTGCAATCTCAGTTGTTCCATTGTGAAGGTAAAGTAGAATGAGTGGAGGAGAAATAAGATGATGTTAGTAGTATGTTATGCTTTTACAATATTTTTCCATTAGCCTTCCCTGGCGAAAAGTGTGTGTCGCATTGTATTTCTTTTCTCTGCAAGATTTACGGATTTATGTCTTCTTTCTCTTTGTTTTCTTTCTTTTTTAACTTTTACTTCACATAGGTATATATCTGATCGTCCTACTATATATAACATTAACGTATATTTTTGCTTTATCTCTTCGAGGGTGTGTGTCGGAGTCGGACTTTTAAAATTGCTGGAAAAATACTTTGAGTTTGCTTTAACAAAAAAATGGACTGTACTTGAGATGCTGTGTGATTCTATGTATAGATTTCACTGATTTTCTCTTTTTTTCATGGAAAAATATATTACTAGGTATCCTTTACAAGTACATAGTAGTTAATTAAGTTTTAATCATTTCTGAAGCGTGGGAGAAGATAGAACAATATTGCTGTGCAATAAAGTGTGGCAGAATGAATGGATAAATCTTGAAAACAAACAAGAAGAGGCAACATAGTAATAGTAGTGGGGAAAAATCCTGAAAGTTGTGATTTAGAATGAGGGAATCTTTTGGCAAACACAAGTCGTTGAGTCAACAAATAGCAACATCTCCTGCTTGAAGTCTCAACGGGTTCTATTCTTGGTCAAATGTAATTTAAGAGGTTCTGAGAGCAGGCTGAGACTTAGACAGTGACAGAGATGATGATGATGGATTTGGCAATTGGTTGCAGGGTGCTCCGTGAAAACGTGCTTGGCTGGCTCCATTCAGTGCTTATAGTAGATGAACAAACTAAGCAGAATTTCTTCCTACACAAATTCAAATAGTTGGGATTGGAAGAAATTTATTAGAGAGTCGAAATGGCAATGCAACGGAAAGGCAGCTGTAAGCATGCAAGATGAAGAATGGCCATAAGTCATTCGCTAGACTATTTTTCATAGGCACTAGCTCATTTCGACATGGAGCACGCATTAGCATTAGCATACCATCAGCTTCGTATCTTAAACATAGTCTTCGCGTCGAGAGAGCAAACCCACTGCTTCTCATTTCGAATACACAAAATAATACGCATAGTTAGTACAAAACTTGTATCTAAACTACGTTCCCGAGTCCGCTTCAGACTCATCGCAACAAAATTCCGTCATAGTTACTGTAAACTATACAAAGAATCATCTACAGTTTCTAAACTTATGGATGCCTACGAACGCGTATGTAGTGATAGAAATGGGATTACAGTTGATTGCATTAAAATTTTTGCACCCGACAAATATCGATGCTAACATCACGCTTTCAATAAGAATATCATAATTAGTTAATAACCAATAATTACGCCCTGACAATTCTACAAGGCAAATGTAGAAGCATTGGTAATTGGTAGTGAGTAATGGGACATTATTTATAAATCAATCATATTATAGAAACTAAACTAACTGGAGAATTTACACGCTACAACTTACAATTAGTTCATTTGTAATTTCCAGGAACATGTATTTAGACTTAAATGACTTTTAATGAATTTAGTTATTACAGATAATTACTTACAGTAAATATGCAATAGGTTATTGAATGGAAGATGCCTTAGGTAATCCTACAATAAAAGTAATGTGATGTAGGTAATACCGTACTAAAGCGCATAATATTGGGTATTATAGTTTGTTTAATTACTAGTTTAGTTATCCCTGTTACTGCCAGTCACATACCACTCTGATTTGAATAAGTTTCAAAAAACGCAATTAGTAGTTTCCGGATCGTAAACTAAACTTTAATATCTGTAGATACAGAATTAAAGACTAGTATCATTTTAATATTAGTATTTTGATATTCTCTAGTAAGAAATCCTTCAGTGCATGAATTTGATGATGAAGTACAGTGGCGGCATCACCAAATTTTGAGTGGTGGACAGGATTTTATCATCTACCTCTGGGGAAGGGGGATGACTCAAATACTGTACTTAAAAGTGAGGTTGTCAAATGTATAAATGTCAAAATTGCCAGTTTTTAGATGACTTGAATCAAAAAATAAATTCACAGAATTGGTACAGTCTAGGACAAAATACAGTGTTTAAAGATCAAAGAATTTTCTCAGGGTGGTGCAGCCACTGATAAAGTACAAGTCGAATTGGAATACTGCTTTTCGAGCAGAGTTCGCAGCATGGTACAAAGAAGAAAACGAATATCAGCAAACTTTAGTATAGTAATGTAACGTGTGCCAGTGTGAATGATTTATTAGCAAAAGACTAATGAGCATTTCGCTCTCGCTCCATCTCTAGAGCAAGATTCATTGATTTCTCATTAAAGGGCTGTCGCTCTTTGGCTCGGCCCTTGTGAATTTCCATTACCAAGTCATGTCGAGGGAAGCCAAAGAAAGCCAATTTATCATTCCACTGTTCTGCAACTATTTCCTTGTCATAATTTTGCAGAAATTTCAAATTTTAATTTCTCCAACATTAGTACAACCCTATCCTGCTAGTACAAAAGTGTGCCCGAATGAAACCCGGCGCAATTCCACTGGAAATTCCCAGCACTACTACATGTAGTTATTTACATACTACATTCAGCTGCATGAAGAGCGAGATAAATCCAGCTACTTCCTTTGTTTTTTGTGTGACGGCTGTAAAGCACTAATGCGTAAATAAGTAAGTCATTCAAGCCAATCGAAGCAAAAAGAATTTCCTACAGTGAGTGTGCACAAAATGTACATTGTCGTGTACATTACTACTACTTCTGCCACCCTGGCATAAGATCCCACCACCAACAAACTAATTAATTCATCTGATTCTTTAGTGATTCCGCCTGTTGTTCTTTTGTTTGTGTTTTTCTTTGATGTTTACTCGTCTCCTACTCTCATTGCTTATCTGCATTAGTTAGCCTTGCCATACTTTGGGTAGTTAAGTAAGTTAGTTATTATAACCGTTCCAACTCCTGACTGCATTACAAATACATTAGTTTGTAATAGAGAGAGAGGCTGCCCTCCCTTTCAACTTCCTTTTGAGGCAACTACTACTACATCACATTACAATCATTTCATTCAACCACACTACATTACTACACCACAATGCAACCTACCAAACTCATAAAGCAAATTAACAGGTTTTGTCTCCACTTACTTGACTTGACTCACTTAAGTTGTATCTGTACTGCATACTACTGCATACCATCAACATTCACGCTCACAAAACATTCCGACCTCCATATCCCTCTGTCTTGATTTCGTTTTTTACTTATACAACTGGAGAATACAGACACAATGCAATACAGAAACACACTAGACATATTAGATAGGTATAGGTACATGCATTGTATGTACCTAAACGCTGTATCATGATTACATTAAAGCTGCACAGCTGCATTAAACTCGTACAGGTATCGTTATACGAAGTTACATTCAAAAACACAAATGTAAAAACGGAGGATTTTCATTGCTGTCTGTCTGTCACGTCAAGAAAAGTCAACCTGACGAAAATCAACTTCACTGTCCTGTTTATAGCTTTGTTTTAAGTTAGTGCTCCAATCTTTTTAACGTAGCATATATTTACAAAAATATAATATCTAGGTTTTTCATCCTGTGTATATAGGTATGTGTCTGTCCTTATGTTTTTTAAGAAAAGCAGAGGTAGTGGCTGATGTTGGTTAGTTGAATCTATAATGCTCATGAGCTGACTGACTATCTTGTCGTGTCTCCTGTTTACTTGTTTTGTTTTTGTGCCGTCTGTCTCAGCAGGCAAGCGTAGGTCGCGATAGAAGCGACAAGACAATACAAAGACATTCGTTGAGCCGTTCCTTCGTAGAAAAAACTGGAAATTTACGATGTCACTTCTCAATAGTACGTATAAGAAGATACGCGCAACAATATTCCACCATAAGAACAGTCCTCTTATTACCTTACAACACTACAGTTGAAAGAGGCAGTAGTATTAAAGAGGATATTGGAGAGCTAGATCAGTGAGGACACATTTCTTTGTGTAACAAGTAAAAAAGTCAACTTTGTAGTGTGTTTACTATTTACCTGCCCACAAGGCTTATTTTGCTGACGTTCCGTTCTCTTTACTTCTTCTCTGATTTGAGATACCTGTCACAGATATGAGATCAATAGATAACTGTTCCGTCTTTCAAAACAAAGTTCACTTCATATTGCTTGACGGGTTGGTGGGTCTCTTTTCACAAAGATACGCACAAAACTGATTAGATCACTTTTAAATTGCTTACTCACACACTTAATACACTTGCTTTGCTTTTCGTTTCTTCACGAAACATACGATTCTCGTCTCTGCTAGATCTTCATTTAGTAAGTGACTTTTCTTGACTTTTTAACCCAAGTCTGAACACAGAACAGTTAAAGATAAGAGCTGAAAGAACTGAAATAATTAACGAACACAGACAGAGTCAGTATTGAACAACTCACTTAGAAACTCACTTTGATTTAATGTAGCTTAAGATTCATCTTAATAGTATTAAGAATACGAAAATTTTGGTTGTTTCTTCTGCATGTGTGTAATATTTAGCTTTGTACAAACAGAAAACAACCAAGTTAAATGTTGGACTAGTTAGCGGAGAATTAGAGGGAAGACGAGTTCCTTCGTAGCCATTTGCCTTTAGCGAGAAGTCATGTGAACCTTTCTGTTTGCTGTTCATGTAATGGGGGCCCTTCATATTATTGGGTAGGTTATGTTATCGAGGCGGTATTTCCTTTTCTTGTCCTGTTGCTCTGCTCCCTATGTCGTAAAAACTTATGGTTTCTCGCCGTACCACTTTATTACGTCATCGTTTTGTTGCAATGCTACATATACAGAACATGCATTTATGTTGCAGTATATCATACACACCTATATCCCTCACCACACACAAGATATTATTACTTACTAACTTGCTACTATTAGTATAAACATCTGAACAACTGCCCCCATTATTCTTCCCTCCAGTTCGTCTTCAAAGATCAAACTTGTAAAGGTGGCGAAGACATTTGCAGTCTTGTTTCCAGTTTTATTTGTACACACTATTACTTCTAAATTGAAAAAAACGATAAGCGTGATGAGCCCCATTACTTATTATTTTGCTGCAAATATTAATTTTGAATAAAATTGTTTTCTCAAGGTTTAATGCTACTATTAGTATTATAGTAGTTTTCTACCATTAAAAATTAAAAGTTTTGGAAATCATTGGTGCTGCTTATCTGTATAAATTAGAACGTGTAAAATGTATGTGTACTTAATAATGAGTTGTGAATTGGTTTAGTACTTCAAATTGTAATGCAGTTTAATCTAATTAAATGTAAATCTGATTTCGGTTGTTTTACTTAAGTTCAGTCACAATCTTAAAAGTGCAAGTATACGAGCTTAGTACATACTTTATATTTGCACGTGGAATAACCGCAGCATAATTGAAGCATATCGCAAATCAAGCAGAAGTTGTAAATGCGTGCGGTGATTTGTTCACCCTTTAGTCACATAAGATCACACTTTGATTACAAGTTGTAAAGATACAACGTACGAGGATGGTTGTTCGTCATGGACCGCTTTGCGTGTGACTGAAATTATGATATGGAAGAATGTCCTGCCACCATTTTACAGCTACATAGTGGAGTTAGCCATCCAATTCCTGTTTCCTGTCATAATTTTAACTTGATTTTGTGTTCACGGCTCTAAATATTAAGTTGTGAACAATGACATAAAAATTATATATGCAAGTGCATATAGTAGGTATCTTCTTCTATGTTTTGTGTACAATGCAGCCAAGTCTCTCGTTTTTAGCACAGCCGAAAATTCTCATTTATCTTTGAGTAAAAAGTGGAGATAGTAGAGGAACTGAATGTTAGTAAAGTCAAGATATATTTCTTGTTGCAATCGGTTGAGTGTGCATGGAAGCTGTGCGATAAGACTTAATTAAGTAAAAGATCCGAGTCTTGATTATTCGCTTTGCTTTTCTTGCCTTCTTGCTTCTTCGTTTTATGTGTAAGTAATGTACGATGTGGAGGCATATGGAGGATGTTTGTACAAATATAATTTAATATGAGGACTCTGCCCTTAGAGATTATACCATTAGAAAATTATTGTGCATATAAATGATACTAGTGAAGAGTTAGAGAGAGAGAGTAATAATATTCTCTGCTATACACAGATAGGAGTATGTACGCAGCCTATCTGTGTAGAGTTATGCAATATCTCATATCATATTTGATATATACGAGGTGCTAGCAGGAAAGGGATAGTGATGTACGACTCTTGTGTATTATCATATCTATCATTATTCCAGCAAGCAAAGTAGAAGGCATGGTGTTATGTGATGGGATGTTATATTACATTATTATATAATGTAATGCTGATGCTTATAAAGAATGAAGGCAGCAAACCGCTGTATGCATATTATTGTATAGATGAAAGAGAGAGACGTTATATACAACACAAAAATTCATATAGTTATACAGCAACATCAACATCAGCAGCCACCACACCACCACCACCGGGTCTCCTTACGATATTCCAAGCTAAACTCGCTTTACAGATATTTTATATACACAACTTCCACTCTACTACTGCTCCAGTACCTATAGGGCTATATAGGATATACCTTCTGGTAGTGTAGATACACGACATTATAAGAAGGGTGTGCACTTGCTCCCCTAAAAGGGAATTTTGGCTTTCAGCCATTTCGATTTTCTGACAGTGATTAATTGACGACGCAGGGTCGCCATTCCTGATGGATTTTCAGGCATCCAATCTGCTTCTATACTTATGTTATGTTCACCCACCGAACTCAATGCTCACAACTTACGAAACTATGAATCTAACTAGCTTCTCCTCTGCTCTCCTTATGCAGAACATAATATATAAATTCTCTCTCTCTTTAACTATACGTTTCGTTTGCTCGGGTTTGTGAAGTGGCTGCTTTGGCCAGGTCTGCCAGTCGGATACAACGACAGCAAAGCACTTTTTCCTATAGTAAACTTGCAGCCTTTAGAATTTGCCTGGCAACTTTAACTTTTGCTTTGACTACAAATGACTTGAATTCATCCTTCTTGTCATGTTTTTCCTTACTTTGCTTTGGCTTCGATGCTTTACTTGACTTTTTCTCGGTGCTTTGCCATCCTCATTTTACCGACTTTTTTCACTTTGCTAAAAACGACGATGAGAGAGAGACACACACTCGCACAGAGAACTCCGGTGAATGTTTCGCTCGGGTCGGTATAACATGCCCCTTTTCAAGAGTGATGAATGATAAGGAAAAGAAACAGATGCGAAGTTGCGGTTGAGAATTAAGCAGCGCTGTCTACCAGCCAAGTATACATGGTAAATATCGAAATGTATGCACAGTGCAGAGGTACATGTAGATTCGCGCGATGACAGGGACAGCATACTTCTCGATGTGTGCTCTGCACTGTGTAGAAACGATCAAAGCTACAAACACTATCAAAATGTGGGGAAAAAATGTAGCCATATGTTTTTACTGTCTAGTCTACATGTGTAAAGTTTAAAATGTGTCATTGTTGGTACGGTTTTTCTGCAGTACAATGGCACCACAGATTAATGCATGATAGTATTAGTGAAAGTGCACATTAAAAATATAAAATAAATTTTTAGTACCGAAAATTCATGGCTGTGCATTTAATATTATAGTCAATCAACTGTGAATTACACAAAAGTGAATGATCCAACACGGTTATTGAAATCAGTCTCAGGTTTTAAAAATGAATTAATTTGGTCATTCAGATTTATGACGCATACTTAAGACACCTACGCACGTTTTGACTAAAAAATATTAATTACTTAATTAACTATTGATAGTAGGTATAGAGAATTTTCATTATGTTGTTATTGGTACCTTACCTTCAGATAATTACTACAATAATATTTAGCTCTTTGGATGTATTTCTGCTTTGCTACATATGTAAAGAAATTAAACATCTAGTAGAATTATAAATCTTTAGAAGGATACCGATTTGTTAATGTTGTAAATGTTATTTCAAAATAATGCATAAGTAAATAGTATCCTGCAACATAATTTAATGATTACACAAAGGATGTATACAAAGGGAATAATATTTCCACTATCTGTGCTACCTACCACTAAGGAATATTTTATTGTATTGCATAACATTACAAATTACGAGAAACAAATAGAAAGATCCAGAGAGTGAAACTGATGGGATTTTAATTGCTTAAATGGCTTTTATTGTGTTTATAAGCAGCTGAGAAGGCCATTATGCACAGCAGAGCCAGTACCTTCCCTAAACTATCTAGGTAATACATCTCCGAGTTTGTATATTCACACTGTATATGTATACTATACCTATGCCTATACTCAAAATAGGCAGGTATTAAATGTATGCGAGCTCACATTCATATACATACTCAAAAGATATTATATGTAATGTAAATGGAATGAATGACTTAATAAGGCAAAGTAAATAAATAGCAGCACGCATATATAAGAGCTAACCCACTGTAACTGGACTGATATGAATTCCCATGTTAACGCATGCATTCCACATAAGTACATAATAATATGTTATCATGTCTATATCTGCGTGATACAAAATAATCTTAAAATCTCTTCTGCTATTTGTTTTTCCATGTACTTTGTATGAGCCAGAATGGAAAGTACAAGTAATGTGTTTAGTATATGGATTACAAGTTAATTGTAATAGCCAGATATGTACCTGAATGTATATAGTTAAGTAATGTCTTTACTACTGCCCATATTTCATTTTTTGTTTTAAGTAAATATAGGTGTATGTACTTTTAAATATTTGTTCCTTCATGCACATGTATATATGCAAGTTGGTATTTAAATATTTTGAAGTATTTCGTCAGTAGGTAACTGCAAGGAAAGGAACTATACGAATCATGTATTATTTTATTTAGAGGCTATTAAAATATTTTTATACATAACCGAATATTTTTGAATTAAGGACACACAGGTGGCACCATCGTTTGAAAAGATGATTTCGAATAAAAACAATCGTAGAACAAATAAATTTGTCTAATTATTGTAGCAGTGATATTATTTTTGTGTTCGTTAAACATGCATTCGTCTTTGTCTCTGCATAGCTGGCAGTATTTTTGTAAACAGAGTTTTGATTGTATTGATAAAGAGAAATTTCTTGATTGATATGAATCTTTATGAAGCTATATCCGATTTTACATGCTAAAAGGTGGAAATGCCTGTCATGTCTGTCTGTCTTGTTGGTGAAAGCTGTTGCATCGTCAATAGTGTGGATAATGATATGAAGTGTGTACGATGTGTATCAAGCTGGGTTAGTGGCAGTTGAATCTGTTTTTTGAATCGGCAAGGCGTTCGCAATCCTCCTTAAAGTGTCAGCAATAATCGTAAAAGTCGGCCGTAATGGCATTTCCTATGAAGACTGCATCATTCCTTACCCAATCCTCCTCAGCCCCACTCAACTCTACTGAACTCAACTCCACTACTCTCCATTCTGTCTGTTCTTTCTGTGCAAACCTCTTTCTCGTCTTTCTACCACTGTAGTAGTACGTAGGATCCATGATCCTTCTCCGTCCCTATACAGATACTCCCTATACCTACTTGCAATACACATGGAGCAACGAGAACAAATACCTACCTCTATGTAACCAACATAATCTTCTGTTCTTTCAGTCCATATTCAGCCACGGCCACTACAGCTCTGAACTTACGTGAACTCCACATTTTTAACTTCGCTATATGCACTACTTTATATTTTAGCATATACAGTAAATTTCATTCAAGTAGAGTAATAAGTAACTAAGAAAGCCACGACAAAGGCATTCAATAGCTTTTTCTCTCGCTTGGAAATACTGACAATCCTGGAATTATATTAATAACATTCGAGCTATTATAAATCTATATATAGGTAGACTGTTTCTTATAACTTTTTCAATCATAATATTGCAATAATATGGTTTAGCTTTCAATGTTTGATTACACATTACATTTCCATTAATACTGTTCAGTTTAACTAGCCGAGATACATCAATCTCATCATATTATATTGATACTTTCGCTTTTAAATTCTCATACCACTATATTACAATCTATACCAATAATAATTCACTTAGACCATTAAACTTAAACCATAGCATTTAATGTAATCTTCCAAAGATAATGTCATTATAAAAGCACATTACACTTTAAGTGATTTCTTTTCTTCGTCGTACATAAAATGAAGGAAGTACGAGATATTCTGTATAATATATTACATATTTATATGAGTAAGCAATTAAAACTACTACGTCATGCTTAGATAATTCCACAGCTATAGCTTTTGTATATTATTTAGTGCAGACACTTACTTTATTGCAATCACAAGAAAACGTATGTCTAATTTACTCTTACAAGGAGCATCGCATCGTTATGTACAAAATGACGCAGTCATTCGTTCCAGTTAACTTATCAATGTACTATGTGTAATCAAGTGTTTGAAACTTATTTATCTGTATCTCATGCATGACACTTTTACATGTCAACATGATGAATACATAAATTATAATATTTATGTGATAAAAATAGGTCGCAATCTCGCAATTCGTAAACCAACCCAGTAAATACTTAAATTTACCAGTTTATGAGAGTTTAAACGAAAGCATTTAGCAATATTTTTCCTTGCATATAAAGAATAGTAGAATTGTTCGGTATTACATGCAAATTTGTAATCTTTTACAATAAAGATGTGACTATCATTTTTAACTTCCATAAACAAAGGATAGCAATTAAAATAATTAAGAGGTGGTCGTAAAGAGTTATAAGGTGTAAAGTATGCTGTGAGTCTGTGACTGTGAGAGAAGACGAGATATAGAGATAAAGAGTATCGAAAAAAGGGGTGTAGAAGAGTCGCTCTCTTGGTTCGGGAGATAAAACTTGATCTGCAGACTCCGACTTTCGAAGAGATGCCGAGGATGGCGCTTGAGAAACTTCAGAGCTCTGCGAACAAGATCTTCCTTCTCAACTCGGTTTGCTACAGCCGCAAAGAAGGGGAATGGCAAGCTACGGATTCTTGAGAGCGGATGGAAAGCTGAAAGTTCTCACAAGTTGAGACGAGACGACTGAGGAAAAAGGCTGTGCAGTGCAGTAAGAATGCTTTATGTACAAGCAATGAAATTGTACGACCCATGCCATCCCTTTAGCCCATATATGTCCCTTGTACTGTACACACATCGTAACTCACATAACGTGCATCTCTCCGCTGCTGCTGCGGTGCTTTACTATATATCTCCCCTGCCGACTTCCTTTATAATATTCTCTTACATAATGTATCTCTTTCGGAGAACTTCTCTTCCCTTCCCCTATGCAATAAATGGGAAACTACCCGCAGTGGCATTTCTCTCTCATCCGAATTTTAGTTCCTTTTTTCGATGACATATGGAGCTCTGTGTGTCACCATTCCGTTTGTTTTCCTTCTCTTTCTACACTTTTTCCTCCTTGAGATCTCATTCTCTATTGTACAATGTCTTATTGTCTTCTGCTTTCTTTCCGGACAATTCTCAACTTGTTATTAGCATGCACATGGTTTTAAGTACGTAGTAGATTTACCATGTAATGGTTTTGCGTATTATATATATATTATATTATATCTATGGAATTCTTGCATTATTAGATTTAAATCAATTAAATCCCCTGTTAAATTAACATTATATACTTTTACATTGAAAATGTTTTGATTGCTTTAAGTGCGTACTCGTACATGAATTACAACCATTTTACATATTTACACAAGTAATGTTTTTGGAATCTGAAACTACCTATTACGTAATGTAAAATACATTCTGATCTGATAAATAGTTTTATAAGTAGAGTGCAGTAGCAAATTATCCTGGATCAAGGTACTCAAAACTCCATTATGCAGATAAGTGCTACTAACGCAGGTACTTTATGGCTCTAACTCTCTAACCAAGGTGTGTAAAATGGAATAATCAAACACGAGTTCATTCCATGTGTAGAAAAATAAGTCATGCAATGCATGCGAGATATGTGTATACAATTTAAAGTGTGGAGTGCCTAGACATGTTCAATGCCGATGGCAGTTGTGAACGGTAGGTGGAACACATTGAAACAAAAGGTGTGCAAAGAGGTATAATACTTCTGCTAAGCAAACCATGTATAATATATGCTATGTGAAATTCATAGAATCGCTTACTTTTATGAACAAGCAGCAAAGTTCATTCAAATCGAGTCAAATCACATACAACACACCGTACTGTGTTACACTGTTACCTACAACTTTGTATACTGTTTATTATTGAATTAAATGTATAGTTGATATTAGGTGTTTCTGTAGGTACTGAGACGGACTTTTGTTTTACGGACTGAATGAGTTAGAGCATATATTATATACTATACCTTATTTGCTTGTAATCGTTAATTCGACCAGTTTTGTATCGCTGTAAATGTTAGTAAATTAATAGTTTATTCTACCATATCACATCATATCACACATAATCATATGATATCAACTCATCAGAAAATGATACCATTTGCTCATAAATCTTTATCTTTTCCACATGATAATGAATTAAGAACGCTTGTTCTTTCCTTCATGAATGCATTGCGAATTGCGTGCTCCCTATTTATGCCTCTACTCTTTTGTGAACTCGGTCTTGATTCGGTCTACAATCATAGCTGCATTTTTCAACAATTACTAGCTTAATAATATAATTTAGCTTTAAGGAAAAAGACTGAAACACCTTAAATTGGAATATCTAGGATTAAAATTTCATTTCAATATTTTCTGAACGCATTTCAAACATTTAATTGTAAGGCAGTATTGTATTAGCGTGATATGTATAAAATTACTTGGGTCTCTCAACTTGAATCCATCACAATAGTATATGCACCAGTATTAATGTAAAGAGTAAATAATAATTTCCTTCAAGTTCCACAAATGCAATATTGTTATATTCTACATTAATATCTTTTTGGAAAGAACACCAAAGCTTTTAGTGTTGATTTGTATTATGCCAATTGTAGATTAAATAGGTGTCAAACATGGAATAGTAATTTAATATTCATTGAAATGTGTTTTTGTTGTTTTGCAGGTGAGTACCTATGACAGTTTTGGTTACTTTACGCAGAATGTAGAGTTAAGGCGCACGTTCCTTTCAAAAGTTCTTCTTCAGGTACATTTTTCACTTAAGGTTGCACGAAAAAGAAATTACAACGCATTATGCCCTTCCCAATTGGTGCATAACATATAGGTATGTATTCTTTTAGTTACCTGTTTTGGCAAACCTATCTCTGCAGTTAGCGAGTCAATAATAATGATGTCACGATGGGTGTATACTTAGTCACTCCATTTCTTAGAAAATGTACTCCAGACGATAGCATGCAATATTATGTAATTGTAAGCGATACTATATTGCATTCCATACCTTTTTACATATGAAATACTTTTATGAAATTGCACACAATCCCTAAAATATGTCAAAGACAATATTTGGTAAATGAACCAAGTGACAAGGTTAATATAAAAAACAAAACTACATCAATATTATGACAGTATAGAATTTTTATACTTTCTATACAGTATGATGATTGTAGTAAACGCGTTTTTATGGATGACTATTTTTTAAACTTGTGTGAGAACATGCACATTATTGTGTTACATTGCACTTTGCTAGATGATTATTTCCGATTTCGTTGTTCTATATAATATAAAAACTTGTGCACGACATAGACAAAAGATATTAGCTGACTCATCAGCAAAAAACTTTTTGCTTGCTTGCCATGACTTTCGTCATTAGTAAGTGTCCATGACGAGTCTAGACAAACAGGCAAACAAGAAACACATTTAACAAAAGCCTAGACAAAATAATCATCCTATGTAGCTGAACTCAGTTTTAATTAAATGAGATGTTTCCTAGCAAGGCATGTTTTATTTCCTTTTTATGTACCACAGAGATTTTTGCAAACTCGATTATTATGGTTTTTAAAAAGCTATAAAATTTTTGCTAAAAAGCTATTATAAATAACTATACTGTTGGTGCTACACGCAAGGATCTTAATTGTATTACTCAAAATTGCGTTTAACTTAGTTTTTTGTGACAACTGCTGGTATATTAACAATGCAGTCTGCAGACTTCAGAGGCATTATGTACATAATACACCTCATTCATAATTAAGTCGTTGCATGTACGTAGATGAAAACCACTCATTGTGAATAAATCAGTAATGGGAAGCCAATTAATTATATAATACAATGTAATTTCGAAACAGATCCCACACATATTTCACGTGACTCTAATTAAGGGATTTTCTGGATAAAGGTTTAAAACAATGAAAACACCGAGGTAAACGTACTACAGATACCTGCCGTGTGCAATATTGTATGTAGGTATTCAACATTTTAACGAATAGAACAATCGCAACAAGTTCACCTTTAGTACAATGAGAAGCATTCTTTTACTAAACTTGATTTACGGATATTTCACTTTTTCCCTGGTGTCTAAAGCACAAGGTGTTTACTACCTGGGTGCTATGAGAAGAGAATTCGGAATTGAGTTACAACTTTACGTAGATTAAGTCGGCATACGTATAAGAACTAGTAATGCGGTGTAATGTAAAGTCATATTACTTTACACTAGTTTGTTGAAAGACAGGTACTGTACGAAAGGTTAAGCCGGCGTGACTTTGGATGACAGGGGTTACATTTATGATGTTTTGGCGTATCTGCAGGTTCCCTTCCCTTACTAAATAAAATGTTAATCTGATTAAAATATATTTTACGCAGCTTAGCTAACTTTTGCTTTACTGTAACTATAAGAATACTAGAAGTTTTCAATTCAAGTACTTAACTTGCACTGCACATGTATGTACTTCCTTAAAATTGGAAATCTACTCTAAAGTTTTAATAGAAAAAAACGGTTTAAGCGTTTTGATTTGATTGGAATTGGGATTTTCTATTTTAAGGCGCATGAAAAGCTATAAATCTAAATTTTGAAAACTGCCCATAGGAAGTACATAGGTAAGCTGTAAGCATTCAGTCCCACAACAAACCACATTTAGGGGTACCTTTTACTTATAATGAAAAGATTGAAGAAGAAATGACCGAGGGCTCCCCTCATAAATCACAAAAGTTGACAAGTGAATCTTTTAAAACTTTTATTGTAATAAGGGTACTTTGAGTAGATAGAATTCAACATTCAACATTCTCATGTAAAGTTTTACGCATTACGCAAGGCCAAGGCTTCCTCTCAAGTAATAATTATTTACTGTAGCATCATATTATTAAGGTCAACATGTGGAGAGTAATACAACCAAATTATATTTCAACCTGTAAGCACACCGTAAGTACTTAAGTATAAGTACACCATGTTAAGCTGGCTTGGCTGTACATTTTGATCATAGAATTTCTTAACCTGACTTTACTATTTGAATTTAACAAACGGGTTAATATAATATACCTACATACACATAAAGTTGGAAAACACTACAAATGATGTGTAAACATAAATATAAACACTATTATTCCATACTTTCGTGGCATACGATAGTGGAAACCAATATTCAATCGGTTACAAAGTGGAGTTGAAATGAATACAAGCGTTAAACATGCAGCATCTTTTTCTTTTGAGTCTCATCAGGTAAAATTGTTCGTGCAGTGTAGGTAGTGAGTATCCATATCTTAAATCTTAGATCGAGAGTAGGAAATATTCAAGGGTGAGCTTTTGTTAAGAATTCTAATATATACTAATATCATTAATGAAGGAAGAGGGTAAGTGAGAGTCACGACTGGCAACACCTGCTCTAAAGATTTTACTGGATAACCTAACCTTAGATATTACAATGCGGATGTTTTCTAATCACGTATGTAGTCTGTATCCACGGACAATAATAATTCTTACAAAGTTCCTCAACGGCTACTACAACTAAAGAAATTACAGAACAATTACTATATTATGTTCTAATAACATATGAACAGTTCCACATACCTTAGGATTAGGATGTTCCGAATTTATATCCAATAGTTTGAAACAACACTGCCACTTACAACTCACACGTATATGTAAACGTATTCTCCGTATTTACAACTGTTTTCACAAAAATTTCACAAAATGACTTTATTTTTCACTAGTACACACACAGCATCTGACACAAAACAAGCGAAAAGAAACAAAATTTTGGTTTTAACATTTGAGGAAATAGGAAATATTTTTAAAGTTCTCACTGACAAGCTCTGGATACAACTGATCCTGTTGTGCAGATTTTTTAGATCCCGTAAGAAAAGCCGTAAAAAGTTCTGAAAGGTAATAAAGGAGCAGTAAATTATATTTACAATAGATCTAACAGGACTCTGAAGCTAAAGAACACAAGCATAAAAGAAATAGTTGGATAACAGTACTAAAAATTAGGGTATCATAAAGTTTTACTGTCATATTGATTTTCATTGTCATTTTGGATTGACCTTCGCACTCATTCCAGCACCACCAACTTTGTACACGCACAGAGCTTAGCTTTAGATAGAGAAGCATCATGAACAGTATTGCACTGCACTGTCATGACATAAAAGTATCAGGACAGCTGATGTTGCCTGAAAAAGAGACCTTCTCATTAGTGACCCAGATATTATTGTAGTATAGTAGACCTGGTCTGGTCATCAAACTTCTCCTTGAAAAAAACAGGCTTATTGTGTACATATTAAAACTTGCAGTATACCTAAACATTATAATACGTAGTAAAGATGCGCAAAGCAAGATTCAGTTTTTTCTTATACAGTGCTATGGAAGACAAAGATTCTCCGCTACCTGCGATACAACTTACAGAACTCACAGAAGTTTTGTCTTTTTTTATGATTCGGTTGCATTTTATGATAGTTGTAAAAAGTTCGACTTGAAAATACAACAGGCAAAGTAACAATAAGCTTAATGTTGACCTATAGCTATTACTTATACAAATACAATGAAATCCACGAGTCTCTCCCTATGGTTTAGCTTCGGTATATGGATTCCCAACGCTACCACAGTTGACTTTACTTAAGAATTATATACTCGACAAATGGTAACTATCCTAAAGGTTGATTAAAATATGCTGAGACAGATAGGAATTAGTAATTGCAAGCCTTATAACCTGTAACAGACAAAATATAACAAGATTTTACACAAGAAGGTGATCTGGAATGCGAAACAATAACGAGCTACAACAGGCAGTTATAATATTATGGCACACAAGAAGTGCATAACTGTGAGTAGGCATGTAAAGCAAGATGTACACACTCAGCACTATTCTTCTTATTGAGTATAACAAGAGGTAAAAGCTTAAAGTCAAAGCGAAGGATGCTCTTAGGATAAAAAACAGTTGAAAAATTCTTGAGATGTCCAGCAAAGAGAGAGAGGCGGCCTTAGAGACAGCTTGAGATTAAAGCGGAGCTGACCTTAGGGCAGGGTTCATCTTGATCTCATATAAGTAGACCGTACAGTACAAAGCTGAGACATACCTTCCATTTCTCCTGTGATTTTCGTTTTATTTTAAATTGCCTTTTGTTCAGTTGTTTGTCTTTGTATAGTTTTCTGGTTATAGTTTCAACTCGGCATTGCTTTAGCTATTTTTCTTTTATGTAGTCACCTTGTAGTACTTCCTTTGTACAACAACATTACTTATGTTAAGTTTTCTCGAATAGATTCGTATATTTAATACGTAATGTCTGGCATGACATGACATGACACTCGTATTGTACAGATACTACCACAATCCTATAGAGTGTACGCGTTTATCTCGTACACCTTCCTGCTCTGTCTCGTATCATATGTAATGTAGTAAATATATCTAACTGCTTATCCGTATTCATGTCTTATGATGTCGAAGTGGCTTATCTTCAATTCTGTATTCACCATCAAGTTGTACATACAACTTCTCGTACATTCTTTTACGGAATTCTTTAGCTCCATACACGTATTACACATTGTATTGTGTATAGGTAAGCATATGGCTGCATATTATGAACTGCATTCATACTCATATAATAATATATGCAATTCAGCAGTGTGGAAATATTAAAAAATTATCTTTTCAGCTCATAGCTTCAGTTGAGCTCAAACAAAACTTGCCTGCTGCTACAACGACTCGTTTCTAGTAGAAGAAGAAAAGAAATGGCAATGTCTTACAACATAAAGTTCTCGTTAACTGTGTGGAATAAATGTATGCACACGGGGTTATAAGTTATAATATTATGTTCAAATTATATACCACCATTATTCTACTACGTATTGCTATACAGTGCCTATTAGTTAAACTAATTATTCGAAGATTTACAGAATAGATAACAAGAAAGTCATGCTACAAGGCTTTAGCTCACCCTCGGCTACTTGTTACACATATAAGTATTATTGCATTGCCAGGTCGAGTCAGCAGAATTGTATTATTGCACATTGGTCAGAACAACTTTCAAGTTTCACCGGAAAACCGAGTTTAACATTGTCTTATGCATTGTGTAGTGCGAATTTATTGTTTTGTCTCTGTTCCCAGGTAGTTCGAGTACTTTGAGATGAGTGATTAATTGGCACTGGTTCTTCTATCTGAGACAGTGCTATTTTCTGTCTGCATGCGCCACTACCGTAGCCTCATCATGATGTGTTGTTGTTTACGATGCTATTATCTGTATTTTAATTAGTTACAGATACATCTGCAACACGTATACGCATATTTCAATTTTGATTCAAAAAAGTGCAATGTGTGCATTTAGCAATTGTGCTATCTCAGCTCTCACAAATGCATTTGTGCAAAGTGTCTGAAATAATAAGCTGTCAGCCACAATACTCATCCACATTCATTTCCTCGCAGTTTTTCTTGATTCTGCTGTATATAGTCAAGCTAAAAAATATGCGATGAACTGATGAACTTGGTGTTAATAAATACAAGCACATGCAGACATTAATCACAAATTAAAGAAGGAGGCATTAACTTTTGAAGCAGTAGTCGTGCACAACATTAGGAGGAAGTAAAGAGGCAATTGCTATGCTGTTAATTAACGTAGATGTAACTTTAATTTATTAATTTATCATTTTAAAAGTTTATTAACATGAATTATGGCTAGTTCTACAACCTAGAACCTACTAGTATTACTATCACTATACTATAACTTTATTACTTGTTAAATTATGCATAGCAAGCAAAGGCATGAAGGAAGTCTGATGAGCAAACGATGTAGCTGTTGTTTAAATGAAAAGTACTAAAACATACGTAAAACTCTCAAAAACACACCGTAAATTTGTTTAGCTTAGTGCTGCTTCCTTTTTGCAGTGAAGAGTCGTGGGAGTTGAGTGGTACGCAGGTATTTAGACAGTTAACTCTGAATAGATAAGCAAATTAAACTGTGTTCGGAACTTGGGAAGTAATTTTTAAAACACTTTATTACTTAAGTCTTAACGAGAGTTTCATAGAGGATAACACACCATTTGCAATCAATTAACTTTAGAGAGGAAATTATACCAGCACTCTATACTTACTGAAAAAGCTTATACATATCTATTAGCAAGGTGTGTTTAATTAACATTTACAGGATTTTAAGACGAATTCTCGTGCGACCGTGTTTTGACATGGTGAGGTAATGTTCGTCTCGTTTCACTACATTAGCTTCTGTAAAGCAAAGCTGTACTTGAGTGACAATGAATTAGGTTTTTATGCGGGAAGCTCTTATTAATGAAGTTTCAACGAGACATTTTTACATAAATAATTTGACTTTGTAAATTGTTATGGCTTTCTAATTCCGTATCTCTTTACCATGATTGCCCTTCAATGTGCTTTACTTGATGATTTTACTTTTTATGCGGCTGGCAGTACTATTAGTGACAAATGGAGAATGTAAGGTATCTATGGTGTTTCTTCCATGCTGCTTCTATAGAATACTCCGACTATGTATACAAACTACAAACAGAAAAAATTCTGATACACATTACATTAGTAGAGATGGAAAAACAAATCTAATTTAAGTTAGCTATTGTGCACTCGCACTGTTTTGGCATATAAAAACGATCGTCTGTCACCGGTTGTTTCCGCACCATTTACCCCAGTATGGGTGGAGGGATTCTGTTGATGCAATTCAATGCATTAGACTGCAATACAATCCGAAACGAGCAACTTGCATTCATCATTCCTATCAACATCACCCATTCCGTTCCGCGTTCTCTTTCCCGATACCCAAACCTAACTCAACATACACAGTCCTATGAATGACTAACAATAACCTAAGCAAAAGCATGATTTTGCTTTTACTTTCTCCGGTTTACTTACTCCTAGGCAGGGTGGTTGTCCTCCACTCTCTCCATCTTTATCAGCAGATAATATTTTTCCAAATACGATGTACTAAAGAAATATAAACCTTACATCAATATCTATATATATCAAGAATAAAATTATATCAGCGTACTATGGACTACAAAATAGACATTCTCAGAATATTTCAATTTCTCCATCTGAAAAAATACCTATGTGAATGTTATTATAGAAAGCCTCATTTTTGAAATAGTTTCAATGATTTATACAAGCTTAACCTCACCTACACGTAAAGTACGAAATAACATATTTTATACCCAAAGGTATAGAAGAGGCATTACTAGGCAGGTAATTGTTAAAGTCATTTTGTCTTTTTTGGTAAGTGGTTTTTATTATTTTTGTCAATTGCTGTAGATTGATGAAGCTACCGTACTGCACAGTGGATTAATTAACAAAGAAAAACTTTTTCAAACTATGACTGATTTAGTTAAACTGTGCAATAATCTTTGGAATCTGCTTTTGTACAGTTTACCTCATTCGAAAATAAACTGCATATAATGTTGCACGAAAACTTTAACAAGCGTTCCGTTTTCTCACTGTGGTTACTTCCGCGAAGTCCATGATTTGTCAACTGTCTTCGTTTGCATTGCTCGGCATGGCTCATGTCACTATCACAAGAATCGCAAGCACAACTGCGAAAAGAACATGATCGCGATTTTGTTTGTATGCATTGCCAAACTACGGAGATTAGGTAGCCTTTATTGTATAATATATTAACTGTAAAGAGATTCAAACTACATCAGTGAAACTAGAACAGAGCTCATTCAGTCACTCAGCACAACAGAATAGAACAAATCGTATCTTACACATGCCATGTTGTAGTAAACACAGAATTAAGAATATGACTAGGTGTATAGCATTTATTATTATAGTACATGCTTGTATTATAGTCTTGTGTTTCTACAAGATATTCGCACGCAGATAAACGCTTTATCACATTTGGATTTGGGATGGGACTGCCTTGAGTCTAACAGTAAACTGTTAGAAAAAATGACACTGCATAAGAATTCGATGGTAATCATGAACCTAAAGTTTCAATGGAAGTGAATTCAGTTGACTTTCCTGTTGTGTCTGACTCTGCATGTATTTATTTCATTTGGTGCTCAGCTTTTTTAAATCACTTCACTTGGATTTGCCAGTGTGTAAATCAAAGTCAAAGAGGAGTAAGCAAAAATATTTATAAACAATTTCTTCTGACACAGAGAGTGAGAAAAGGCAGTTTGTGTATGTAGTGGAGGCGAAAGTCAAGTCATCACTATATTGACTTGACTTGGCAAAACTCTAAATCACCCAGCCAAAATAATTTAAGATTGTCAGCCATGATGATTTCATATATTTTATTTGGGTTAGATTTTACTTTCCAAGTCTTGTCAAGTATCGTTATGAGATGTATCTGTATTATAATTTCTGTATGATATTCACTGTTGCTTTGATGTGCATACCTAATTTACTGCAATGCAATTCATTGTCCCGACGTTTTGAAGTATGCATCTGAAAATAATATTTCAATTCTAATGCTCTAATTTTCCATCATAATTTATAAACCATACCTATACCTATATGCATTCTAAATTGTAACAGTAATAAGAATGCAGAATTAAATTCAGTGTGTTTTGAGACATGAGACAATTCTTCAAAAGCTTTATTTTACAATTAAAATTTTAATTTCACGATCACTTTTTACTAGTCAGTTCTGAGAATTGAATTTTTCTATACACGTGTTGGATTATAAGGTTAATTATTTCCCCAGTTAACTTTAGAAAGTTTAAATTCCACAGATAATAAGTACATCTATATGTTTGTGTTCTGTCAATGATCATCATAAAGTTTAGCTTGTTAGATGTAAATGAAGTCAAGTTATTACGTAGCAACACTTCTGTCTTCTTGATTCTTCTTTGAAATATTGACGAAGGCTTGATTATTGTCAAGAATTCTTGGGCAAGCAACAACATTAGTGTAACTTTGAGGAGAATTTATTGCAATTGCATCCAGTTGTGAAACTAGGACTGGAACCATTACGTCCATTCCTCTCTGCGTGAAATTTATCTTTTTGTCAGGGGGATGGAAGTGACGGACCAATGGGGTTGATGTTGATGAGGATTTGTGAAGAAATCTGGTGGATGCACCAGCTCTGCATTTTGTACCTGACAGCACCAAACCAATCCAAATCAAGTGGACCCAATGCATGCCATAGTGAAATGAAATCCATTGCTTGCCACCAGCCTGAAAAGAAAATGAAACCAAAAGTACATGCTTAGGTTATTTTTATATTCCTTCACAACACAATAATACTTAACATTGTTCTATTCAGTTTCCCTTATGGTCCTATTGACTTTTCTACTTTTCACATTGTGATTGTCCAAGAGCTGCTGCATCCAGTGTTAATGTGTTCCTTCAACAACACGGACAATAAACCAGACTAGACTTGGCCCATGAAGAGTTTCTCTCTTTAACTTGATCTTTTTATGAGTCTTTTTCTCAATCTAAAGAGACGCATTTCTGTGTCCCACGAGTCTTAGCTTTCTATGGTGGTGGGCTACGTTCGTTAAACACATTACCTGGTGTGACTGTTCGTATACACGTGAAAAGAGTAGAGATTTCAAATCCATTTTACACAGATACCTATCTGCATCTACTGTTGCTAAATAAATAGTATTTTTTTCTTGACTAAGGTAACGAAACGATTAAGGCAGGGAGATCCACACACAGTAGAGCTGCATCATAGGTAAAATGCAAAGGAATGTTGGACTCAAACTGCCTACCATAACACATAACGACATGGATAAGTTATGTTACGACTTAACTTAAGTTGACTTACCATGGCTTGGCTTCACTTCACTTGACTTCAATGATCCTTTATGCTCAGCAGTTCTTTATGAAAGCTATGAATGCTGTGAGTGTAGCGAGTTTCGATGTTAACCTACTCCTCCATTCGGCCTGAAAAACATAACCGACCGTTTCATCAAATTTTCTGTTTGTACATTTTCTTGCGTTAACATCGCTTTTGCGTAATTTCAATTAAAATCAGTACCTAACACAAACATCTTCAATTTTCTTGCCGACATTTTAAGCAAAAACAATATATTAATCTAATCAGAAGGTTATATAAAGGTAATGTATGTGATTTAGAAAATAAGAACACCATCATCCGTAATGCTTCTTAGTAGATGAGCAAAAGATAATCTGCTGTTCTATGTAACGTGTAAAAAGTAAAGTAATAAGGTAAAGTAACACTGTGACTGTAACAATACTTTTCCAAATGCCTCCAGCCAACCTCCTCTCACCTATACCCAATAATATTCTTTGTTAGCTTTTTCATCTACGTTTTACTAGTATTGGTAGTACTAGCACTTGAGTAGATATATATCCTTAGTGGAACACAGACATATTATGTTCAAAGTTGGACGGTGTATTTCAAGTGAAATGATGTTATCATCAGAGTAGAGCTGGCTGTTGATAGTAGAAAGCTTCTCAGTTTCTTGACTTGTCTACTGGAAATATCTGTAGAGGTACACGCTACATTACATACATACATACGTTTATCTGTGTTCTTATACTAAACACAAGTAATATTATAAAAGTATAATATAAGAATACAAAGTCACATTACGAACTTTAGTTACAATATCAACATACATAGGTTAGATAGGTCGGCGAGGTTAGTAGTAGAGATAGAGAGCTACACGAACAAAGTTAACCACAACACAAGAGACCAGGCCAAGAGGGATGCGTTTTATTATAATATACTAAGAGT
This sequence comes from Pogonognathellus flavescens, assembly GCA_019776165.1. NCBI lineage: Eukaryota > Metazoa > Arthropoda > Collembola > Entomobryomorpha > Tomoceridae > Pogonognathellus > Pogonognathellus flavescens. The sequence continues at coordinate 70,642 of JABASD010000129.1, read as the reverse complement.
GAACACAATGTACGTAATCAGTACTTGGTCAGGTGTGTGGCCGAAAAGGTTATTACTTTTCAGTGCTCCCCTCTCATAGACTTAACTGTTTAAGTTGACAAATTTCACGACACGTTCGTTAAAAAGCAATATTGGAAATTCTCAAAAAAAAATTCAAATTTTTTGCTATACACAAAAAGTGATTCAAGCAATTTTGTATACGACAGTTTCGACGTAAGACAAAAAGCTTCGTGTATTTGTACCTTATTGACTGTACGCTACAATTCTGATTAATTTTGTGATATAAATATTTGTTCTATAAATACATGAGTAAAAAATCTTTACAAAGTGATACTTCAATATTCCTTGATACGGTAGTTAACGTCTATAATTTATTGGATGTGCAGAAATCTCACGTGTCAATGAAAAATTGTTCGTTTCAAACACGGAAATATTTTTATATTCTCATCATCATCAACAAAGTTCGTTCAAAGTTTGATCTGATTGATAAAGACATTTTTTTTCTTTCCGTTCATGAAATGATAGGCTGACAAATTTTAATAATATAGGGAAGAACTGCCTGAGAGTTTGTAAATTAAAAAACACTTATAAAAGGAACAAGGAGTTCCTTCATTGTGGAAGTCACAAATAAAACAACAAGTTCATAAATTACAATGTGCACAGGCAACCAGTGCCTTTACTGTAATCAAATTCATTACATTAATTAGAAAAGAAGAGAGAAGCTCAAAGCCTATAATTTCGTGAGCCACTGTTTGGACTTTGTTACCTATCGTTAACAGGAGTGTTATATATAAGTATCCCCCAGTGCAGATAAAAGTATCATTATTATTGCGACGAAAAGAATTGCTACTGGCAAGCACTGCGATGTTGATAGAATCCGGATAAGAAGGAGGAGATTTCGCATAGAGGTATACAGAAACGTAATTTCTAAGTGCGAATCAGAATCTCGTTTTCCATATAATTTTTTCCCTATACGCTATGTTAACGATAACTTGGCTAAATACCAATAACACAAGACATGAGCCACCTAAAGTTATAATACCCAAGTTGAGATTAACTAACGTACAATAATTATTACATAGGTGAGCTCGCAATAGCAATCATATGAGTAATCAGTCGCTTCTTCCCATGTGGAAAATTATAGTGCATTGAATCACTTCGCAAATCTCCACCAGTGATTTTAGCTCTCAACTAGATTTTACTGTGTATACACTAGAATTCATTGTGTACTACCAGACTACAGACAGTGATTGTTATCGTCATATAAAGAGTATAAACTAGTACATCCGAATAACGCATCACATCGCCTTATCTCCTACCTACCACACATTCAAGAGATTGCACTCTCAGCCCGCTCTCGTCTACTTTATGCCGAATCATTATACACAACAACGGCAACTACCCACACAAACTTATACCCACCACACCAGCATCCTTTTCCTGGCGTTGGTCGAGGAAACGAAAAGGGTAGACAATTCGCACAACCCAATTTAAATTAATTTAAACCTTCACAGTCCCAGTAGATGTAATGATGGCCGAATGTGTAATTATCCGTCCCGTATAGTAAACTTCAACTTTTAATTTGTACTGTGCTTTACGTGTATAGTATACTTTACTATAAAGTCTCCATTACTTCAACATGTAATATGGTACGTAATATAATATATTATAAACTTTTATAAGTATAAGTACTATCTTTAATTTAACTGAATTGCTCTTTTACACTAAAAATGCCATAAGTTTTATGAGTAATAGTACACTTAGGCATTCCGCGTATATATAAGTAGAGTGGTATAGTTGTCAACGTTTGCTTACTCTTTATTAGCTCTCGTTAAGCATTTCGTGAAACAAACTTTGGCAATTTATAGCGAGAAGTCATGCATTGCATACCTATGCGTTTCTATTTAGACAGAACAGAACACCTGTGCTACTCGTTGTAATGTGCAGCTGTATGAATGCAGAAATCGAATGAATATATAAACCTACCGAGTTGTACCCATGTACTACATTATGTTGTGAACTGTTCTAAATTTTTCTATTTTTCCTTCAGCGGTCTGGCTTGAGTCTGTGCACATTACGAATAGTGGTGTAGTTTGGTATACAGAAAACAGAAATTAAGTTGTTATTCTCGCAGTTTACATCTCAAGTTTCTAGTCATGAGTTAGTAGTTGAGAAAGTTAAGTCTGATGTTGCCTGTGGACTTGGATGTGTGAAAGGTGTATAAATGTAAGTACATATGTATAAATATAAAGTCTAGGTGGGAGATATTATTATTATTGTTATTACGGTTTGTCTATACTCTATAGTGAAACAATTAATTGCTAGTCTTGTACATTTTTACAACATTACAACTACAACTATGCTGTACCATCGTCTCTTGTCGATTCTAATCACGTCTTCCTTGTTTTCTTGCTTCACTTGACTTTTTTCTTTGCTGTGTTTATTGTTGGACTGCAACTGCACCGCTAAACATTTAACAACGTGTATGTACGTATGTACTGGTTACGTGCAGCTTTTAATAGGGTTTTGCACCAACTGCAGAATGCAAAAATCTTTGCATACTCAGTACTCAGTAAGTACTTTGTACATCATACTTAATTCTAAATATTAAGCAAGTGCAAGTATGAAATAAAATTGTAAGGTGGATTTACTAGCATTTTAAATACACGTAGCAGGCGTTACTAAAAATTACGTGAGGACTTCTTTTACTTCTATTAATTGTATTCACGCATTGTCGGTTACCTTCAGTATAAACGCTAATTACGTTGTTTGCCATAATATAGTCACAAATTCACATTCACATATTATTTTATTACCATGCACAACTGCAGAAACTGTTCAGAAACATTTTTTTATTTAGAAATATGATTGATAGACTGCAGTTATTAGTAATAATGTGCATTTAATTTTCAATGCAAAATGCAATACTCATCCTTAAATAGGCACGTGTGGGAAATTTGAGACTTTATAAGATTTTATGTAGCATTGCATTATGCACTTCAGTAGTAGATAGTGTTCTGACTTTGGATCAAGGAAAAACTTAACTTGCACTGACAGAAACTGATTTGTATTACTAAATGCACCACAAACCTCCCTCTTGTTGTTCGTTGCAACCATTTCAGACTCATCCTATTGTTACAAAGTTCACACCTGCTTTTCAAGGTGTCTCTTTCCTTCTTATAGTTCCAAGTACCCTTGCTTGTTGCGTCCTGTGCTTCAAAGTCCCTTCACAGCTTCAAGTACAAATCTTACAGCAATCAAGATCGTTCCAACTTGATATAATATTTTTTCACACACCAAAAACACTCCACCAGATTTTTACTATTGAGAACGTTTATCTGATCGACTAATGATAGTTACTTGAAATCGTTAACATAAATTAACGTAGTTAATGTGTACATTTTTTCACCTCACTAATACGAATGATCCTGCTTCCCTTAGCTTGTCAATTCTTTTACTACAGTTACTATCTGTACCATTACAGACAGAGTGAATGGTAGTTGAGTTGATTTCCAAAATCTGATTCCCCACAGACTTCTGACCATTGAACTTGAATTTTTGAGATCTCAATCTTTAGGTGTCTACAATGTCTTGTATTGTAATTGGCAAGATATTTACATATATATTTGTTATTTGTACTAAATCCAAAGGTCACAGCAATGTTGTCTCCGCAGGTCAAGTAATAGTATAGGTACCTATCTATTTACTTATAATATTGTGAGGTACATTCAAATGAACTCGTCAGAAATTATGGAGTTTGTTTTACTGCTGTATATGCCGGATGGTATTATTTACATTATAAAGCACTCCATTTACATTTGCCTTTACATCAGACTGTTTACGTTAAGTACGAATAGGTAGAGCAGTATAGGTACTTGAATTTATTGCTCTGTCTTCAATCCTTCGATCAGAAACCGTTCTGTGATCAATGCAACAGTTAGGTGTAGATCTTTTGTCATTGCTGCAATGTTCAGTAGTATCTGCTGTTAGTTATTTACATATAACAATGCTATAAGGCTCTCTGCTTTGCATAATACATTCAAGACTTTGCTTTAGTTATACCTTACGTAATGTACAGTTACTGTGATTATAACTATTACGCAAAGGCAACATTTGTACTTACATAAAGATTCAAATATGCATAGCTTAGCGTAATATTATGGTAGCAATAGAAAAAAGGTTGTCCTTTTACATCAGTGTCGTCAGTCTGTCAATAAAGGCAAAATAGCCTTAAAAAGGTGGATTGTCGATGGATCCCTCGAACTTAAAATCCCGTTGTGCAATAAAGCAATAAAACACTCACTGCTTCTTTTTGTTCGTATTCTTTTGAGTATCTGTAGATTCTTTAGTTTGTACACGGAATATTAGGTCAGTGTCATAAAACGTTGCCTTTTCCAAACTCCTTTGCATGAGTTGCAAGGGATTTTGATAAAATTCGAAACGTGGCAACGTAATCTAATTGTCACTGCAGTAAAAACAGCCTTAAGTATTTAAAGGCCAATATATTAAGTATTTCTGAGGAATCAACAGAAAGAAGGATCAAACCACCCATACCTTTATCGTATTTTGAATATTCTGCATTTCGATGCATTCATTTCGGTAAGGATCGCATAGTCATAGTTTAGTGGTGTATAGAGTGTGTCAAGTTGCCAAGCAAAGCTGAGGGCTTAGATGTAGTGTCGTAATGCAATACAGATAGCAATGGAAAAATTACATTTAGTATTTAGCTATGCAGATACATGGGAATGGCAATGAGAGTACAGAGTAAAGAAACAAAGTTAAACGTAAAGTTTAGAGGTACGACGGTTCAAGAGTATGTCATTTAGCCTTTGTACTTGACTGTGCAGTATACGTATCTGAAGTTATGAAGAATCTCATGTTTTTTCTATATAGCAATGCCGAGATTTGTGAATAACAACTTTATCTCTGACTGTGATGTGATGACTGAGAAAAATTCTTCTGTCCAACCGACTGTCTGTCAGTCGTGTCGTGTCTTGAGTTAACGTTCAATTCAACTTGACTTGGCTTTTGGGATAAGATTTACACGAGATGTCTTTCTTGTGAGTGCGTTTTTTACAGCTCCAGGCTATATGTGGTTGGCTACAAGTGTAATTTTTATATACACAATACATTCTGTACATATCTATAATACTTACAATTCATCAAGTTGTCTGCAATTTATAATACACACTTGTGTTCAGTCGCAGTGTACAAAAAATATACCTATACATACATCCTTTACACACTACTAGGGATAAATATTTTTATTTACTTCTGTCCAACTAATACATAACAGTTTATCGTGTGATTTTAGCTCTTAATTTAAGATAACGACAAAAATCGTGTCGCAGTGTTATAAAACTATCTAACTATAGATATACCTATATTCCTCTGGTAGGTATAAACTAACAATTATGTGCGTAGCAATTCTTGCGAGCAATAAAGGAAATATTTCAATTAGTACAGCTACCAAATACCTACTGAAATTTCTAAAGTTCTAACGTGAAGTGATTTCATTAATAATCTAGGTGTTATAAGCAACTGAAAAAACATTTATATAAACTGAGAAGTTCTATATAAAAAGTCATCACATCTACTGTGGTAGGTAATTTTTGCCGAAAGGATAAAATGGTGATAGTATTGTCACAAACGAGACAGAAAAATCTGTAGGTCATCATTCACCTATGATAGCGTTCTCTTTGTAGTCCAATACTAATAATGCTAAAGTCATTCACCATAAGCTAGGAGTTATCCAGACTTATCTTGAGTGGAGACAAATATTAATTACAATTTGCAATCTAAATATAATTTACTCTTTAGTCTTAACCGACTGACTACTATGAAGTTGATACATCATACGACTACACAAAATCCGACGCTTTTTATGCTATGCAATTTTTATGTGAGCCATGAGATAGCAAATAATTTTAAAATGAATTCACTGTAGATTTTTATACTATAAATTTATTATTACGTACTTTACTTACTATTACTGGCTAAATGGATACTTGGGTATCTATCGTTCGATTAAAATATATCTACATTCATGTTTGCTATATCGTCAACACACAGAGTGCATTTATAAAAGTACATTACAAACTGTTCGTGTAATTTCAACATGTTCATAGTCGATATGAGTGTGTACGTGTATATGAAGTTCACCACAGACTTTACTATTTTACTAATCTTGAGTTTATTCATACACACTCCAAACCATTTTGTATTTAACCGAGTGTTTCATAAACGAGACGTGTTGTACAAGGCAAGAACTACCTAGAACCCTACTGTAGTTTCTGATATTCCTCTTATCATGGTGTGTCCCACAATTATATTCGTCTCTCGCCTATACAGTATTGATATCCTGCACTAGTATTACTATTTCTGGTATTCATTTTCAAGCACTCATATATATAGTACATCTACTATTACTTCTATACTTAGAAAAGCCCTCTGCTGCCTGCATTCACTTTATTTCTATTGAGTGTAGCTGAACTGTACTCCGTTTGTCTTGCCACTTCCGCTTGCTCCTGTCTTTCCGCTTCTGACTGCTTACTTCCGCTTTGGACCCCCTTGACTTTACTTACGGAGCATCACATCTCACAGAGCGTCATAAGTCATACGTAACGTACTACTTAGAACATTCAGATAAAATACACAGTAAATACGTCTGGTGACTTAGGACAAAGAATAGTATTTCGGTTGCTTTCCTCTTGTCTTGTAAAAAGGATACATCAAGCAATCTATTCTTATTGCGTCTTCCCTGTTTTGCAGCTAGTACTTCATAGCAGTATGTGCATATTATAAAGGTTCTTTCTATTCTAGCATAAAATGTTTTCCTATACTTCATAGTAATTGGAAAATGCACTTACAAAATAGGGTTTGCATCAAAAATACATAACTAGGTGGTAGAAAAGCAAAAGCCAGTAACTTGGAGAAAGGGAGAGTTTTCCTGGTATTCGCCGACCCAACTCTTGTACTTCTGTCTGAATGGGAAATAGAAAATGAGATATGGCCTTGATGTGATGTGATGACTAACCAAAATTATTACTCTGTTCTTTTTCCACTTTTCTACTTTTTTGCTACATTTATCAGTATGAACTATAACAGTATAAATTGACTATCTATAAAATTACTTTGCCTTACATCGGAAATCCACGGAAATGTTCCTTGAAAATGTTTGATGCAGTATTAGTCATCATAATAACTATTACTGAGAAACAAAAGTCTTTACTTTGCCTCGTATAATTTATATGTTTACTAAGAATAGCTAATAATGTATATAATGCAAGTACCATGATGTAGCAGGCATATTATATTATTTATGATCTGTAGGATTAACTGAGTATTACTAATTTAGCTTATTACATTTAAATACGTATTAAGTATGAAACGATAACTGGTGCACGTACACTTTGCATTTTCGGGACACGAACTGAAGTAGCAGTTGATTTATTCAGAGATCGAAATCATTCCTCCACACAGTGTTACAGATAGCATTTATTACTTTGTATTATGTACTCTGCTCAATCCTCTCTCAGACATGTAAAAACACTTAATGATGAATTGCGTTTTCTCAAAGCAAGACTTGTAAACAAAAATATATGTATTATTTGCATGCATGCATTTAACGTTCGGAGGAAGATATACGGCAATATTATGCGTGCTGGTGTTTACCTAGAGTTTTGTTTGTACGTATTTACCCAGCTTAAATAAAGTCTGCCTTCAATTATTTACTATGAAGCTCAGAGCTTCCTGCACCTACATAGTTGCATTACCATTAATATTACCATTACAACCTGTCTACTGCTAAAGGAAATTATAGGAAAACAAATCTAATCATAATATTGCAGAACTAAGGTTTGCATGCAGAAATAGGGAGGTCTCCTTCAGTCATAGTGGCAGCTTGACTTGCAATCAGTGTAGGCGACTCCATTGTAAGTACATGAACCAAAAACCAATCCAATTGCTTCTTTCTTTCCCCAACATTCAATCCATAGCTTTTATAGTTTTATAGCGACACAATGAACACACATGCTAACAAAACACTCTACATATACTACACATGTAATATTACTGACAATTTCCCAGTTTTTCTATGGTTTGCTTATTCTTTCGCATCACAGCCTTCACTGCTCATCCCCTCACAATTCAAATTGGGAAATTTATGCTTAACCGACGATTCGATCGATAGTCAGGCAGGATAGAACAAAGTCGAAACGAGTCAAGTGAACTAACAATAAGTTAGCGGCTCTGTCGATCTTGTACTGTGTGTGTGTATTTATACCACATAATATACCTACTTACACATTGCTTTATATCCTACACACTTACTATACTATTCCTCCACTTGCACTGTAGCAGTATAAAATATTATTGTGTTACATATAAGAGCTAGAGAGTACAACAAATCAACTATAGACAAATGTATTTGGTAAATATATAGTAGCACATGGAATGTCATGAAATACCAAGTTGTTCTTTATGATAGCACCTACCAATGTTTTATCAAGTAAAGAAGTGACAAGAATTCTCGCTTAGCTACTGTGTGCTACAAACATCAGCAGTAGTATAATACATAAAAACACTTCCCCGAAGACATACATTTTATATTATTACTAAATTATATCTACATTTATACACAGGAGAATGATGAATAGGTATACATTTATATTGACATTATAAAAGTATGAATAATACATCCTTCTTCTATAGTGCTCTACTTGTATATGCATATAATTTGCTTTGTGTGAATTGGGAGTGGACTGACTGAGTATATAGGAACGAGAAGATATTTGTAATAAGAGCAAGATCTGGTTCAGTTGAGTCGGGTTGCCATGTCTTGCTCTCTTTTCATCTGTGTGGCTCGGCTTGCCTTGCCTGCCACGGATGGATAAATGGGATTTTCCAATTATTTTCCATCCGATTTTTGACGTGACGTGAGACGTGATAGAGGCGGAACCTCAACAGCTCATGTACAACACAATCTCCCAGTTTCCATCTTATCTCTTCTGCTCGTACTGTTAGCTCTATTCTTGCAGGGATTGGTAGACATGAATATTGTTGCTTTTCTTCATCCAACCATTTTCTATGTAATTAAAGTAGGCATATATTAGTACAATTGTTAGCATATTAAATCCTAATAGGAATTTTGTTCACATATAATATTTTATTATCAAATTTTTATTAGAATGAGTTCGTTCTCTCAACTGCGATGAGATATTTATGTGTTATTATGAAAGTTGAAAGTGTAGCTTAGACTTTATTAATCAGTAAGTATGAATTTATTAGTACATTAATTACTTCACATACAACATTTTTAAATATCTGTAATACTGAGGGTTGTGCTTATGATATCAGTTATTATATAGGATTCAGGTAGGACAAAAGTATATATCACTATTTACAGTTTATTGTTTAATTTTATAACTACTGATTAAAGCAGCAATTAAAGAACCAAAGGAACAATAAAAACCTGAAAGAAATTTGGGAATAATAATTGTTCATTTTGCAATTAATTAATAATATGGTATCAATGCTAATGGTAGTGTGTTTTGGCGAGATTGTCTTATTATTACATTTCCAACACGGAGAAACCTTATTGCACTTAATTTAGCATTTCTAATCAGTCATATACTAGTCCTTGGATAAGCTGATCACAGACTGCTGATGCAATTTGGAACCTACGTGAATTTTGTTAATAAGGAGAGTGGAAGAATTTTGCGCTAACTACGTTTGTTTCCATCGCAGAGATCTTGTGAATTCTGTGAGTTTTTGTTTCCTTCATTCATTCTCTCTTCTATGTCTCACAGAAAGTCCCGTCTTTCTCTTTTCCTTTCCAGTCTCAGTTGAGTTGTGCTGTGAGAAGTTGAGTTGAGTCAGAGTCAAGTTGAGCATTGGATCGTATTGCATTACATTTACTTTAGGAGGAGCATATAGTACTTCGCTATACAACTGCTAGGAAAGTACATTACAGTGCATTACATTTCACTGCCTTAGCGTGCTACGTGATAGGAGCCTATACGATACACTTATATGATTATACAGTTGAGTTGTAGTAAGTAGGCACATCAGAGTTTCAGTATAATTCTATATGTTGTTGGAAAGAAAAGGATAGGAGCTCGACTTTACTCGTCTCGAGCTGAGCGGCCGGAGCCATATATCACTTCTAGCTGTCAGATTATTCGCGTCCCACCAACTCCTAGGATACATCCACAAAAGAATAACAAAAGCTCTGCTTTTCTTTATTAAGCGCAGGAAAACGAGGGAGTTTCACAACAGTTCGGTTCAGCTCAGTCAGACAGCCTTCCACTGCTTTACCTATCTACTCTGTATGTACACTAACTCATAGGTTTGGTCGAATACTAACTACAAATATTTAGGTGCCAGTAGGGCTATACTTTAGTTTGACTCATATATGACATAATAACCATATATTTCTATATATTGGAGCAAAAGACGCTGGTAAAGTAGTAGGAGTAGTACATAACACAGAGAGTCGTGCTAGGAGGGTATTATGCATAGCTTAGTTCCTATAATATTGTAGTAATACATTGCTTTGCCGTACGTTACGTTGTGTTACTTTACTTGACTTGACTTCTCTCTTCAGTCAGCTCACAATCAGAAATTCAGGGAAAGCAAGAAAGCCAAACAGGAAAATCCGAAGCCAAGGAGAACGTGTAGTTTCTGTATCTGACGGACTGTGAGTTTCCAGTCAAGCCAGAGTTGAACCAAACCTCACGGGGAGTTTGAGTTTGAGTTCAGCTCTTTTCTATTCGCTCACTCAACTCACACATACACACAACCAACCAAGCCAACACAAGACATGATGCAATGCGAACTGAAGTCAAGTAAAGCCAACTCATCTTGCAAGCTCAAGTCACTCACATTGCAAAAGAAGAGCAGAGACAGAAAGATCCGATGAGGATTTCAGAATACATATACCTTGTAGTAGTACACATCTCTTTTTATATTAGAACTATACTAGTAGTAAATATATGAAGTATATAAATACCTAGCTGATGTGTCTCTCAGCTCTGGTATAAGGTGGCATCTTTATGTGCACAACATATAAATACATTTTATATTAGTAAAGGTATCATGTAATCGTGTACCTTTTGTATTTACACTATATCTGTAGCAGTAGTGCAGGAGGTATATATATGCATGAATATGGCTAGAGAATAGTTTTAGTGAGTGAGACTTAGAGACGACTTCCTTGTGTGTGTTCAATATATGAAATATGTATAGAAATACACACAGAACAGAGGCTAAAACATAATCTCCGTGGTTCTTGTTCCTCGCACTCACACTTTTGTGTGTGTGTTGTTATACGATGCATTATGCTGTCCTGCATTACTTATACATAGCTTTTCTATTCTAAGCCTTATGTGTACTGCCTCTAGTTCTTCTTCGTATATATTCTTCTACTGCTACCTAGTCGACTTTAGTTTTGCTCCTCTGATCCTTTTCTGATCTGATCTTCTTTACTCCTCGTTTTGGTTTCGGCAATGCCACTTCCTATCCATCCTCCCGTCTCTATGTACGTCTACTCCTTCTCTTGAGTTGTACTGACTTACATTACGAAGTCAAAGCTTTTTAGCTCAGCATTCTCTGTTTATCTGTAGTATTATACTATAGCCTTCATTGTGTAGCAGCTTCTCCAGCACAAAGGATTCTTATGGATATTGTTCGATTTCTAAAGGATTCCCTGGTTTTAGCCTAGGTCTTTCCTTTCTATTCACATTTTCTTTAGCACAACAATTCTATGTCTGTAGCTTTAAGCTTTTTTCAGTTTTCCTCCAGATCTACTTTTCGATGATTACATTGTGGTGTGACGTTTTTTTGTGGTGTGTTCTTTTGGTTGGTCGATGTCTACTTTTCTAACCCAGTATGGAGCTCAGCTTTAGTTTATTGCACAAGTTCATTCTTTGGAAATTTGTTTGGCTACCTTTTTCTGTCATTTACATTGTGGTTTGGCCTTCTTCAGTTTAAAATCGTCGCGATTTGTTTGTAGGAAGAATTTACGTATAAATTCAGTTCTCTTCTACATCTGCATTCGTACCTATTAGTTTTTCTGAGAACTTTTTCGCTCTATTTACATTCAGGCTAGACAAACTAATTCCGAACTATAGAAAAAACTGTACATTAGTAATAGAGTTTTCAAGAACAGGATTGTTTGGTTTCATTCAATAACTACAGGATAAACAATCTAATAAACTAGCTATGACGTAGTAATAGGCATAATGAACTTTCAGAAGGTAAATACATGTTAGAGTCTAGACTGTTGGACTTATATCGTGCATTAGAACCTGCTATACCTCCAATGCGTACAATACGATGTAATTGGAGGAATGCGTTAGGATGTATGTAACGGTTGCACATCGTAAATTCATTCATCTTAATAAATAATGTGATGATAATATCAATTCATAAGTCATAGCTAACAGGTATACACATAACGACTTATTAAATCATCGCAAGGAAATCCTGCAGTGAATGAATCGTAAAAGCAACGTAACAGATATTTATTTAGTATTCTTGGAGTACGTCTAGAGTGCAATAACATCTAATACTATAATTTAGATTATAAATGCATTATAGACTAACTTTGATAATTTATTAGTGTAGAGCAACTGGATGAAGTGAACATAACAAAACAACTAATGAATAAAAGCTCCTTTAGCTCCTTTAGAATGGTATAACGAACATAGTGTCGTTGTTAGATGTACTACTAGAACTAATAAAAAGTTATGTAGTGTATATCACATGTACATAAAAGATATAAGTTCTCCTGATGACTTTCTGCTGCCTAGTGCTAAAGGTAAGTTAATGAGTCTAACTTTACATGCTTAAACATGTTGTAAAATGCAAACCAAGGCAAGCCACTTTGAAGGTGCTCTATAACAAAGTACAAGACATTGTTACAGTGCAAATATCCATGTACAGATGCAATACTCGCATAGAATGCCACGTAGCTACCAGTTGATGGTATCCAGTCTAGTCTTTGTGTGGGTAATAGTAAGCAACCAAGGTGGTCTGGTGTAGTTAAAGAATAAATATCTGTACAATCACAAAAACTACAAGTTTACAGAATTAGAGATAGAGAGTTTTATGTTTTCGTGAATGGAATGTAACCAACTAAGTAGTCAGGTGGCGAGTAGAGTTAGAGCTACAAAGGAGATTGCTTACAAAAATACAAGGTGTATGTAATATGCATATCTACACCTTGTGCACTTATGCATATGCAGCTTTGTGAATCCTCTGACTCACAATTCGTATCATTATCGCTATTACAATTAACTAAACATTATTCTTCAATTACGACAGAGTGTACAAAAAGAAAAATGAAATTTAAATTGGCTCAGCGCTTCAAACGTGAACGGGTATAAAAATAGAGGAAAACTTTACTGAAATGAAGTTGTACGTGTGGATGTTCAAGTTTCAAGTTGGATAGGGGAGAGACGAACGAGAGACTAACTTCTTTCACAAGAGCCGAGCTTCTGAACAATCTTTACTTCCACTTGGGTACGATAATAGAATGTTGTAACAATCATTATCACAATCTTGAGTTTTTCCTTGTTTTTTCTGTTATAATATTCTATTCTTTGCTTTCCTGTTGTAAGTGAGTGAACAGAGGCACGGGGAGTATAGTATAAGTCACTTATTATCTTAAGAATTTTTCTTTCTGAGTCAGTTTCACATTGAGAGAACCAGAACACATAAATAATAATTCTGACAGGTTTTCTGAAATCATTAAAAATTGTACAAAACATAGAATTAAATACATTCGAACTTATATCCGTATTTTGAAAAACGTGTAAAATGTAATGTTTTCGAAGGTATTTACAATACCGTGGCGACTATAAGTACCTGTTTTTTGCCTTCTTCCAGGAAAACTGGAGATGTACGGCGTAGGAAGCATAGTTGTATTGGCTGTAAGTATATTAAGTAGCTGCAGGATAGTATTTTTGTTACGCATTTGATTTCTTGTCTACTTCCCACATCTTTTCATCTAGCCCAGAGTTAGTAAAGTTAACTTCTTTGCTGCTGATGATATTCAGTAAGTACAACTGAGCTCCCAGTCACACTCACATCTTTATCCTTATCTTCTTTCATCTCTTGTGTATTTGTCGTAGCTGTCTTGACATATCACTTCCTTCATTTCGGATAAGTTGTAGGCAAGTGTTGCTTCAGTTTGTAATTCTTAGCCAACTACAGCTGAAGAATTCGCATATAATGTAAATGGTGGGAGGAACGGATGATGTTAGTATTGTGATGAAACCACATTTCACTGTATCTTCGAATTATACCTAAAACATTCAAAATCCGGTTTTATACACAAAATAAATACATACAAATGTTATATAATGTACCTAATCTTGATTTTCTTGGATTGTGAGATTGTAACTTGACTCACTTGAGAAAGTAGTATATGTACAGTCGTATGGCTCTGTCTTCTCTTAAAGTAGATCTTTTAACTTCAGGCTAATTATATAAGAAACTATGGAAGCTGTTGTAGTACTAGTAGAGTAGTAGAAGCCAAGTAATGGAAACACTCAGAGGCTGCAGTACATCTGGTCGATGGCATCATTACCTGAACAGAAAAAAATCATTAGCATAAAAGATGACATTAGGATAAATATTTTCAACTCGTATTAGAGCAAGCAGGTATTGAGTTATACTGTAAGTATAAGTACAGTACAGATAAACATTATTCTTTGCATTTCAAAATATATTTTCTGTGTACAGCTAACGTAAATATTGATCTTTCATATTTTTTGTCAATGAGAAATTCGAAATAACGTACACGAGAAATAGGTTATATTTATTTTATGACTTGTCAGAGGAATTCATACACGTTGAGTAGTGTACCTCACACATACAAATAGGAGGTGAGCAATTCATCAGTGCAAATAGTTCAGCCGATCGTAAAGGAATGCAAAGTCTATGGCGTATGTAGGAAATACTGTTGTTGCAGAACATTGAGAAATATTTACATTCGCATTCGTGAAAGATAAGTACTACACAGCACACACGTATATAAAATTGTTTACCACACTCTACAAGGCTAAGAAACTGTGATGCAGAAAATTGGGAAAGTCAACCGCGTATTGCACACAGCACACAGACATACCACGACAAGTTAGATTGCACTTTTAAAAAATATCTAGGCACATTCCTTGATAATTTTTTTATGCACTCAGACATTGTATCAAAACGGCCAGTCAATGCACTACAAAATGTACCTTCAATAATGGCTTGCAATACTTGCATTCTACACACTGCACAAAATACACTCGGAGAACTACAGTTAAAATTACGGGCCACCCTGGACTTTGTACGTGTTATAGTTCACAGTTGGTCAGACGTAAATCTTTAAAAGCAGTTTCTCAATATTTTCCTTTAAGTATCAGTATGTGCAGTGCCAATTACATTATGGGTTGATTTGCGGTGAGTGCACACTGCATTCAGTGCATCGCGTCGCGTGTGGTTATTTTTATGGTCCTTTTTTCTATATCGTGTGTATCTTATCATTATAATCTTGTGCTTTTGAAACAATTCTTCTTTAGTATCTGTAGTATAGCATTTGTGGAATTAACGTATCTTATCGTACCTACTAAAATACGAGAAATAGTAACTACACTCGTTTGTGTATCCATTTCGTTATTCTTAATAAAAATGTTAAAATACATACCTTCAAAATGGTTAGTGTAGGTCTGTTTAAGTAAAAGTAATAAATTTTGAAACGACTCCATCAAAAATCCCTGTCATCCTTCCCCCTGTTTTCTGTCAGCAATAGACAAAAAGGCAGCACCTGAGTTGTACCAGAAAAATAACAAAATAATTAAAATAGTACCTTTATAAATGGTATTCACCTTGGTAGTTCATGCAACATACTGTACATGATGGCATTCTTAGTTTTTTTAGCCGCAAATGTTGTGTTAGGATCTGTATTATCTATATATACGTTAAGCCTACACCTTCTCAAGTTAGAATTCATTATAATAAACGACTGTATAAAAGCATACAAATATTATACAGTTTATAAGAGTACTTATAGGTATGGCGTTTATTATCTTTATGTGCATTCTAATGGTAGATGCATATCGAAGAGAGCCAACTGACGCTGCCGACTAAATAACTAACTGTTTTTTTGGGTAGGCGGGTTGGTAGGTAGATTTGGAATTAACATTCGTTTACATCACATCTGAATTTATATGTACCTACCTACATCTCTTCTACATTATATACGTATCAAATACCTATGTAATTTCTATACGTATAAAACTGGTTAAGCTAAGTTGTGGGTTTATAGTAGACCATTGACAAGCCATATTATGAATTTCCATTCACAACTATATTCAACTGTGTTGTTTCAAGTTCACAGAATATTATGTAATAATCATATATCTCTTTGCGGAGCACTTGCAGGCAGAGTGTTGTAGTTGCAAGTGTGAGTACAAGACTGTGTTGGTGTGAGAGAGAAGTAAGCGAGAACTACGGCGGTTTAGAGAGAAGCCCCATAATACTCAAAGGGTCATAAATTTCCCTCGTGATCCAGTAGAATTTCATTTAAAACCATTATTTCATACTGGCACTTTACTTTGCATTACGAGGCTCACCAGTGCTTCACTCTCAAACTGGAGTATAAGTATTTCCACCATCCACCACATTACACTGCAATACACTGACTGCCTTTACAATGCAATGTGCATTCGAATTCACACGAATTAACTCATATTCCCCTGTCTACGTTTGTTCTGCTTACACATACTTATGTATACATCCAACTAATGTCTACAGTAATATGCAATAATAATGCAATTTGTGTTAACTTGTGTACGTGTGTTACAACTATGTGTAAATGTCTACTTGCATATATCCCTCGCTTTATATAGGAAAATGTCCAAATTGTGGTAGGGACTTGTAATCTTGAAAATGGAGTTCGGTAATTGAATTGTGGCACAGTATTGAACTGTACGTGATATAATACTAGTCGTCATATTCTACTCATCGTCAGTTATTATTTGCGAAGGAGATAGGTATATATATTTCAACGAGTGTAGGTAGTAGGTACTAGAGTTATCTTAAAAGTAATAAGTAGTAGCTACAGAGCTAGGTACGTGAAGGTGCACATGTTATAATAAGTGGAAGCCTAAACAACTGCGTATTGAACAGCAAATGAATTCATTTAATTTGAGAGCTTATCTCTCGTTCATCTGCTGACACAAGTTAAGTGTTGGGTTTCACTGCACCAGTGTTGCAAGCACAGAAATAGAAACTTTGTTGTAGTACTATGTATTTACAGATAATATATAACAGTTTCTCAAGAAGACAGGGCGAAATAGATTTGGAAAACAATCTCCTTGTCTTGTTGTTATACACAGTTCCCATTTTCATCTGTGTGTAAGCAAGAGAGAAGTAGGAGCAGAGTCAGTTAAACTGTAGTGTCTTGTCTTACGATGTTCAACACTTCGCTTTTCATAGGACGAGGGCGATTTAGTGCAAAGGCAATAAATAACAAAGTGCAGATATGCTTTGTCGCCTTGTTATCACTACATCCATACTTAACTCATCTTCAACTATAAATAATAACTGCCTAAAACCATATGCGTGTAATATGCTTCTTTTACTTCCACTATAGACCCACCGACTTAAATTTCCTTCGGCAAAATCCATTTTAGTAGGCATTGAAAGCTATGTCGGATTAATAAAATACTTAGGTACTGTCAAACAATTTCTTAATGTTGTTCTTACTAATTACACCAATAAAACTCGTAAAATCCGAATCTTTTCACTTCGTTAAATGTCTGAAGCACGATCATCAAAGCAACACCTACACCTATGAAATATTCATAATAGAAAAAAAATATTGTTTGCAAAAAATAAATTTAGACGGAATAAGCATAGATAGTTCATCAATTTATTTTTGTGTATTGTAAGGAAGAGCGACTAGTAGTGACGGAGAATAAACCAGACTTAGTCTATACACAGATGTGTCATGTAATCTGGAAATACTGTACAGGAAGCGGTGACTTGACGTTTGTGTATCTAAATAGTACTGATCTATAGGTTTTAGCAGACGTACGTATAGATTCCACGGTTTGGATATTTGGATCCCAAGAGTTCTCATCGAGAACCCTTCCCCTGGGCTGAATATATTTTCAAGTTTAGCTTGATAGATTGGCAGATTTATTGCGCTCTAGTAAGGCGACATCACATCGCTCTTCAATTTATTATGCAATGCTTTCCTCCAAAGGCATGTCAATGCATTGAAATTCTATCCCGTCGTAGAAATATCTGCATTTCATCTTGAAGGGTGCTGCTCCATCCATTTGACATGAACCATTCGTTTCGTATTGATATTGCATCTTCCCATCCAATTCCATCCTAAACAAACAAAATAAAATACTATGACATAGTACTTCCATTATATACTACACAACTGATAATAATACTCTTTTTTCTCTATTTTTACAAATAAGATTAGTATACAGAACCATGACACAGCTTTGCTTCTAAGATTTTATAGTATTCCAATATCTGGTACACATTTCATGGTGATAAATGCATATGTGCATACTCTACATGGCTTTTAGTCCATAAGAGAGTGTAAAAACTACATATAGGTACAGAAAATCAAAAATGGTTTTGTGGGTTGACTGTCCCCTTCCATTATATTTGACTACAGAAGCAAGTTTAAAAAATAATTGTGTTTTACGAGCGACTGCAGCATACAGTGTTCCACGACTTCTATAGTAGCTACCACATGCATGGTAGTGTAATGTTGTATGCAAATTCGAATTCAATTCCTACCAGTCACCAAAAGATTCAATTCAACTACTTTATGCGTGTTCATGTCCGTGTACGTCTACCAAAGCTTCGTACACTTGTACGAATACCCAGTCAGCACGGATGATTACCATAATGCAACATACTACATAGGCTGTACTACTCTTGTCTACTGCTACTTCTATCTAGCAGTGCTCTGGATTTTAATTAATTTTGAAATTCAAAGCTGCGTGGATGTAGGCAGGGCTGAAATAGAATGCATAGAGAAGTGAATTGAATGTCAGCTTGTCAACTTGAAGCATCCATGCTTAAATTGCATTTTACATCCAATGGAGAACTCAAATGGCTGACGTTGTATGGCAGTAGTAAAAACGTGAATAGAAAAGCATGTGTATGCGTGTACATGTTAAAATAGGGGATCACACACACAGCAGCACCCATATACAACTGCAGTTTAGACGGGAGACGAACGAGATCATACGACATTGTATATTCAACATTCTCTTGTATTTCATTGTCTGTGTGGCTGCTGAAGTGGCATTTTATACAATTAATCTTTTGAAGGGCGATTTTTTACACGTAGGGGACCATAAATTTATTTTGCATATTATATTGAATCTAGTGTGGTTTTAATTGCTAAGTAAACTGAAAGAAATAAAAAATGGTTATTAATGTCTGTATTTAAATACACATTTAAATCAGCAGACCTTTAACGAATCGAAAAACCTGCTTAGGAAATCTGCTAGTAATATATGATGTCATCCGATTTACATAGCACTAATTGAATTTATTTGTACTATTACCAATACAATTGATGGAGAACAGAAAAACTGCATTACCTGAATATTTATTTCCTGAAAGTTTGAATTGTAACATCTCAAGTTTCTGCTTCGTCGTTTAACATTAGCATCAATAACATAGAAACTCGCAGACCGATAGTATTTTTATAATCGATAAAATTTCCAGGATGCGGTAGATGTAGAGTTTGTAGAAGAGGAAAGGAAATCAAATCTGACAATGGTTGGGAGACTATAAAAACATGCCACATGAGATTTGGGAAGAATGGTCTTAATGAAATGAAGATCCTTCGAATAAATAAGTGAGAGAAAAAGAACATATAGAAAACCTCATTGCAAGCAGGGGGCTGCATTTGGGTTGGAGATGAAACGTTGATAAGGTTTCAGCTCTGGGATCACATCACATCTCTGCTGATCTCAACTTATCTGACCAAAAGGAACGTGATGGGATGTGATAGCGAATCGAATTATCAAAAGCTCTGCTTCTATCACTTCGGTTATTTCGTTTCTCGCTGTGTCATAGACGTGTCTCATATTCTTCTCGAATACAAGCATTAACTTTCTGTCTCTCTCTCTCTCTCTCTCTACGAGAATACAATACTACTCCATGAGATTACCAGACGAGACTGGCACTACACATACAACTGAGCTGCTCAGCTACATCAAACTTCAATAGACGAGAAAAAATTCTCGCTTGCTCACTCTGTTCCGTTCTCTATTCTATTATTTTCTTGTCTCGTGTAGGGAAACTTATTCCTACTTCCAAATTGCGTTGCGTTGTACATTTTCCATCTGGGCGTCAGTACACCATTCTTATTGACGGCTTCGGTGCACATAATAATAGGAAACCTCTCTATATTATTTTCTACGCTACTAGTAGGTACTACCACTACTGCTATAAGGATGTGCTTTAATATATATTAACAAAAAATATCCAGTAGGTACTGTGTGTAAACTGCCTGAGAGCGTGATATGTGTGTCCTATATAAACTTTGTACCTTTTAAGCCTAGGTACATTTATATTTTATATATAGAAGATCATCTTTTTATCTTACACACTCTTTACTAACTCTGTGTCTATTGTGCATTGTTGAGTATTGCATTCTTTTGTATTTCCGCTGCGTAGTGTACTATGTAGTAGCATGGAGAATTGCTTTGTATTCCACAATTTGGTTGCGATGTACGTAAAAATGAGGATGGATTACTCCCTCGGAGGGAGCCGTTCTTACTATGCTAAGCATTCGTCACTCCTCAAATTCGAGCAAAGGTCCTGTTCATCCCAATCGAGAGCAAATAGACAAACTCTTCAATTGGGACACATTGTTGTAGTAATATCCTATCTCGGGATAATGAGGGAAAACTTTCGATGAATCATACAGAGAGAGAGAGAGAGCCAATTGTTAGGGGCACTTAATCTTGTCCAATCAATCTATGTGAACATTTTTTCCTATACAGCAGTTGCTCATACACTACAATTATAGAATCCTTCCAAGAACTCAAGCGAACTTAATTCAACTTCTCTATTACCTAATGTGATGCAACTAAAATTGTGCAATAGAAGTGGCAGTCCATAAGGCTGTCTGTAGATGCACAAATAATTTATGTGTTGACAATACTGTACCTAGTAAATAAATCCTCTTGAATTGAAAAAGTTTTTGTTGGAATTCTCAACATTGAATTTTAATCCAATTCTCTTAGTCACATTTTTACTCATGGTATTTTCTTACTTTATTTTACAACTAATTTCGATTTGCTATATAATATACTAAGGTACGTGATGAATGTATTTGGAATTTCATCATTATTGGCACATGGGTTTGAGTATTTGGTTATATAGATACATAATGTATAGGTAAGACGGAATGAGTAGTGGGAATGGCAGTGCTTAGTGTTGTGCAGTGTTTCACTTGGTAAAGTTTTGGAGTTGGTTCGACGATGGAGGAACCCCCTCTGCTCTGCTTTCCTCTTGTCGAAATAATCAATCTTTGTCCAAATCCTACTCCTTCCATCCATCGCCATTGCATGAATTTTTCTTTCCTTTCCGATGCTCTGCCATACGATGCCAGCAGAAGAGAGAACAAACCAAGCCAAAGCAAAACAGACATAGGAGAGACGGAGAACAGTATACTTCTCCACTACACACAGTATACGTTGCATTAGTATACAACGTTACGTACGCGCCTGGCCCGTAATGTTCCTCTGCCATTATTTATCTTGTCTTGTCTCCTTTTCTCCTCCTGTCCCTGTCCTTGTCGCTTTCCCTGACTCAACTACACTCAACCCATGCCAACCATCAGCCTTTACCTTACTTTAGTATTTCCATTCTGTTAAAACACTTCTCAAACCAATGTCTTATAATCATAGTATTACATTCAGCTATCGTGTCTCTATATATCACATAATGTTAAAAGTCCATTTGCTTATTTACATTCTACCTACTCCTGTACGTTTTAACGTTCCAATCACAAACAACAAAAAATTGTGTGACACTACGTGTATAAATATTGTAGCTCTCATCACAGCGTAATTGAATCGCATAAAATTGTCACGATTCATTAAGAAATTGTCAATTGTGGTAGGAAAGAACATAATTTTGGACATAACTACTTGAATTTGTACAGATATCTTCATATTATATTCACTTCACTAATAGTTTCAAATTATTTCTTAAATGATGTAAATATGCAGATAAAAATGATTCAGTGATAGATTAGCATAAGTTAAATAACTCGCTACCTTCTTATTGTGTTGCAGAACTGGTATAAAATAAAACCGGTATCTTTAACTAGGTGCTTAATAAAACAAAGTTTAATTTGTTTTGCATTTTACTACCATTACTTTCAGGGTGAATAGAATACTATGGAACTGATTGGTGCATTCTGGGATTCGTTGGTATAACTTTATTTTCCAGATGACCTACAACAGTGCACATACGGCATATTATATAAGTCAGGTGGACAGCTTGCTAATAGCGAGTTGGATTTATGTAGGACCCAGCTCGTAAGATACTCTAGATCATAACACGAGACCATAAAACGAGTTGAAAATGTGCTATAAAAGATTCCTCTTCAACTTTGTTGAGGAAAGTAACAAGTAGGTAAAGCCAGAAGATATATAAAGCAGAAAGATAGCTTTGTAGATTATTCCGATGCGTATTCAGTTGATATTACAGTAACACGAAGTATATAGCAATAGATGCAATGCAATGTATTCCTCTCAGACGTTCCAAACGCAAGTGCATATAATGTACAGCTAAAATGCGAGTACGTTTTACCAGGAGCAATATTAGGACCTGCAGAAGTGAATGGATTGCAGTATAAAGTTATAAGAAGGCAAGGCGGTGGCCATATAATACTTAATGTCTATTAGGGTCATAAAATTAAGCAAAATGACTCGTTTGGTAGGGTTTATCTCAGCTCGGGCTATTTAAACGACCATAACTGCCTTGTTAACAACATACTTACTCTTTCACTCTCTTCGCTCTGTTCTGTTCTGTATGTTACTCTCGAATCAAGTCTTCACACAGTAATGTAATGCACTCGGCTCTGCTACAAAGTTATCCTTGTGTGTGGTGACTTTTGTGAACGAGGTAGTGTAGTGTGTTGGTAGTAGCAGTCTTGTAGCATTCTTAAACACATTATCTCTTTTTATGCCTTCGGTTCATTCTGCTCTCTGTTCTTTCTGTATTTTCCTCGTTTATTGTATTACTTTACGACGAGTTTGCTATCGTATCTCCGTATAGCTTACATTGTATGGTACACACAGTCTTAGTGTTTTACCTACCACATATTATACACAGATATACTACAGATTACTCTTGTATACAATCTCTTGACTTGACTTTACACTGATTGTGTGAATGGAATGAAATGAATGAATAAATATGCTATAACTGTAAGTGTTCTGTGTAAAATCATTGCCACAGACGAACCGACGAAACCACCACATAATATATTGAGCTCGCTTAACTTGCTACAGTATATATTACTATTATATATAAATACCCAAGTTTATATACGTTTACGCTAAAAGTACCTACTTACTTATATAATGTAATATAAATGTTTCAGAGAGAGTCATTTAGGCAGGGTAGGCCTAATAGAAATACTTATGTATATCCCGAAAGAAACCTACCCTGCTAGAGTGTAAATGATTTTAGAGCAACAATACTTTTAATACTTAAGCGTAGGTATAGTATTATGACCGGCCATAAAAACCTGTAGCTATTAGCTATAGCTATATACACAGATTCTAGGCAATATAATAATGTTTACTATAAGTTATAATATTATTCTGATTACGACTGTACAAATAGCACTAGTATTACCCTAATTCTGGTGGAATTGTAGAACAGATCTATAATAGAGTCATCATCACTTCATAAAAATAAAAATAATGTGCAAGGCACTGCAGCAGCAGTAAATTCTAATGAAAGTAATAATAACGGCTTGTTAATTCAAACTTTCTGTCTCAATCACTTACGCTCAATTATGCTAACAATACTAATGGCTTTTGAAACATATTGCCGTCATTACATTGTTCACAGAAATTTATTATGTGTGTTACAGTGGCTTGTAAAAGTTCGGTGGTCCAGCACTTTGGAAATAAACGTGCCGAATAAGACATCAGAGCAGTAAAAGTAATTGCTTGTGGTATCTACTATGAATGTAACTATGTGAAGTACAAATATATACAGACAAATGGTGTATTTTCTTATGACTTGTGTACTTACAAAATATTATGATACATGGTGGACCATAAACCTTTCTTTCAGCTGATAGTTGTTAATTATTGCCATTATTCGTCCGTATCGGATTTATGAAAGCATAAATGAACCTTTACGGCTTCTCAATGACTGTGATTATGACGGCATAACTTATGGAAAGTAAACACGTTAATTTATTTACACAACCATAACACTATTTTTGTGTACTTTTCTGCCGTCATAATAATCACGCTTATTTACATTTGTCAATAGGCTGGTTCCTTCTTTGCTTACTTTGCTCAACTCATTTTACCTCTTTCCTCTGCAAATACATTTTTGTGAAAACTTTGAAAAGGTTTGCAAAATGAAATCATTTGGGAATTATGATGCTAAAAGATATTTTTGCTGTCGATGTACTAAAATCGACGTACTGCAGTTTCAAGCAGATTACAAACCTTGCGAATCCGTGCATATTTCCGGTTGCTGAAAGTTTATTTGAACGTGTGTTTCTTCTGGGATTAAGCACAAACTAACAAATAATTTGTTTTTGAGACTGCAGCTTTAAAAAACGACAATAGAATCAAACGGATCTCAATAGAATGGAGTGGGATGTGTGATCCCCTATTGTGTAAAGTAGTTTAAACCAAAGTAACAGTAAAGAGCCCAGCCAGACACATTTCGGTAGCTACCGAATAATAATAATATGATTACACCACGCAGCAATGGAAAATACTCAGTAAAATCCAGTATTAAAATAAAATACATAGAGAACCGAAGTAAAGAGCCCAGAACACATCCCTTCGTGTCGTTTCTAATATTCTCCAAAGAATATTCCCCGTCTCATCATATATCCCTCCCTCCTGTTTTCAATTTCAATTTCGAATTACATTACACAACAGCTCTTGTTCTCCAATGTCATGCAGTTTCATGTCGTGTAATGTGTGGGAGCTCTTACTACTGTAATTCAGATATGATTATGTGTGTACTGTATTACAATTCCATTACTATACAGATACCCGTATTATTCTGCATGTGAGAACTTTTGTTTGCTTTAAACATTTCCTTGTATTATAATATATGCACATGTATATGTAATGTATCCAGTGAAAACTTGTTCTAGTATTATAGCTAATACTGTGACTCAGAGCTCAACTATCAAATGGTCCTTTGGACAATGCACACACAATACAATGCAACACTACACAAGGAACAAACAATGGATTGCTTCGCGATGCGCGAACGAAAGACTTGCTCGAATATATTTTGCCATCTTGCCTGTTTTCTATACTATTCTTCTTTTAGTTGTGTAGGTATATGTGCAATTCTCCAGCAAGATAGGTAGATAATACGACATCGTAATATGAGTTTATGCAATGAATCATGCAGAAAGGGAAGACATGACTCGACATTCAAATTTCAAGACAAGACAACAGTCTCGTCTGCAAAGTACAGTCAAACCTTCACAATTTACAATACACTGCACAATAGACACGAGAATTTCAGCTGAACTCAGCACTACTGGTAGCTGTGAGTTGTTTGCACGTAAAAGTAGCAAGCAAGGCACATAGTTTCTTTGCTACTTGCTCTGGAGTATTTGTTCCCTGTGTGAGATATAATTATAGGAAGAGTATTTTCCATATAGTGAATATCCCTGCTACTTGTGGTACCTACTAAATACAGGAGTTGCCTAATACTTTATGCCTTACAAACACGAGGTCTCTTCCGTACAGTGAATGTACACTATAAAATATTTGTTACCATAATGCATTGTGCAAAGTGATTATTATTGTTCTGCTAACATGCCAGAGCCAAAGGAGCACTTACAGTAACTTTATGGTATGTACTACCAATTTGAATTCATGGCATGCCATGCCATACCAAGAATCTTCCCCGAATCTATGTACAAGCCAATTCAATAACAATAATACCTATAGATTTTGTTATTCTGTAGCACTAAAGCATTGTACAAGGTATAAATATGTGGTATGCATTCCCTGGTATTAAAACAGCGAAGAAAATATATGCAAGATCATGCATTATTAGTTTGTGTGAACTGTTCTTCTGTTATTTTACAAATTTAGCATTGAAAGCTCCTGTTCAACTGTTTGCTACAGCTTTAGCCGCTCTGTAACTGTTACCTACAGTAAATTTAGTTTAGGAAACTGAACCGAAAGGAAGCACTATTGTAATAGAGTATCTGTTTTATAAGGGAAGTGCTCTCTCATAAATTAAGGGCGCTCTACAGAGAAAGTAGCGACATTTCGGAATTAATTCCGCATCGGCGGAAGCATTAATCGAAAGTTTCACGCCTTCCTGATCCTGATTTTGCTGAAACCTATGAATTGCATTGCATTACATCAAGTCACATTACATTACAGAACACTGAATTGGTTTCGTGTGTGTTGGCTTGATTTTCCCAGAAAATTTATGTATTACCTAGTAAATGCAGGTTAGACCGATATCAGAATGGCAAGTCAACTCAACTCTAAGCTAGTCGCGTAACAAAAGAGCTACTACTACTAACTAATATGTTTACATATAGGCATTCATAAGTGTATATTCTAAACTGCAGTCGCTATCAGTTCATCCTATACATACTTAAAGTGTTGTATCTGTACTTTTAACTACAAAATACCTATTTATACACACCACCACTAGTAGAGAAATACGTTCGCTCAGCTTTATAAATTGCTTACAGTGTTGATAGCAGTAGAGTGAATATGAGGATGTGGAACTGAATTCTGAATTAAGTAACATTTGTATGTGATGTAGCATAAGGACATCGGATGTAGTGCTGCATATCATCGGACGGAACTCGTCTGATACATCGATACGTGTTATATTACTTACTATGTATCTGAGTTAAGGCATACAAACTGTAACATGCACACTAAAAGTGTCTTCTTTGAGTTCTATCTGTATTCTGTTTATTCAGCGTGTTTATAGACGGCTGAATTCGCTGTGTAGTGAAGCCACAGTGCAATCGAGAAATTGTGCCTGGATGTGAGAATTAATGGAAGCTACAATAAATTACGTATTAGATCGCCCTGCTGAGTCTGAATCAATTACCAACCTGAAAACTAACAATAAGTGCACAGAACTATTATGTAGACGAGCGTCACAGCGCAGAATCTCTATATCCATCGTATATATTGCACTTAGAAAACGCTCCTGACTGACACACACTAGACAGTACATCACACCATAATCCTTTTTCACTTTCCTTAACAATTACAAATGCTTAAATGGTAAATATTGTGTAAGTATAAAAAAATACAACTCTATCTACTATTCATCATCATATTATACAGAAGAGTGCAACCCCATAAAAAAATAATGCATACCTGATGGTTGGAAATGAATCTGTAATTCCAATTGCCGTGTGTGTGTGTTTATTACACACTTACGAATACATTGGAGTTGCAGACTGTCTGTGTGTGTGTACGAAAACAAAAAATACGAGGGTGTTATTTTTGGGTGGCTCTTGCTGTCACTTAAGATACTATCTGCTAATGATAATGATTATTAATACTGCTAGCGAGTTGAATCGATTGTATTCTGAGTTAGCAGTTAGGATAAATTATGTGATGGAAACTGACGTCATGTGAAAGTGCTCTGAGGAGTCAAGTCTGCAGTTTATACAACACCGGTACTACTACACTCGCAAGTTGTGGCTGTGGCACACGGGTGACTGTATTGTTCTATTGTACACGTCAGAAAATTATAAAGAACGAAAGACTGTTTTACACAGTGGACTCGATTAATATATTATACAGTTCCGTAGTTTTGTATATAGTTAGTCGCATGATTATGGATAAATGTGTAGTTTTAGGCTACAGACTCATTACAATATAGAAGGTAATTAGTAAGGTTATAAAATATAAATGTGTGGTACTAGGTGCAGTGTTGAATAGAATATAAACCAGCAGGAGATGTATGTGGTGGTGGATGTGATGCTTATGTAAAACCTTGTTTCAATTCAACTGGGCTAATCTTTATTGTATTATAAGTATGGTTTGGTGTTGCGTTGCGGAAAGTTCTGATGTTCAGATAAGCTGAAATGTTAATTAATTAGACATCTTCGTGTGGTGGTTATTGCACGAGTAGGTAGTATTTATAGAATCTCCGACTATTTTATTTCAAATGTTTCGTGATGCTCACAAGTACTTACTCATTTACACAACACTTTTAGTCCTATATAGTATTCTCTATTGTTGCACGTAAATATATTTTAGTAGTAGTCATAATTTTTTAGTTATCTGATCGAATGCAGATGGAACGAAATTGTAAACAAGCCAGGCCCTCCTTCCTACATAATATTACAATTTATGTGTAATAACTACCATAACTATCCTTATCAATTTCACGTGCTCGTAAACAATTCGTCGTGCTTATGAATGCTAATGCACGCTAAATCATCGTCATTATAAATAGTATGATTTAAACAATTTTAATTTTGCTTTAGTTGTAATGATTGTTTTACGAGTTGTAATGATCGAGGTACTTACAATAAAATTATTGTAAATCATATTATGTAGATGATAATAAAACACTGTTTTTTTTAGATCCCTACTACTATTACATGCCTTGACTACTACAACGAGTTGTATAAAAAAGAAATTCGCGCAACTCCCTAGAATTTAAGTCAGTAAGCTTAACTAAACTTCAGTTAAGTTCTGCTCAACTGAAACTTATCTTTTCCATGCACCATGCTCTTGTCTTGTATTAAATTCCCTTCTTGACTTTTCATAAAGTGTCTAGAGAACAGTAGTGCTGTGAAAGACACGAAAATAACACACGAACGAGAAATTGCATAGACTGTGAGTTTTGGGCTGAAGTTAACATGAGCAGTTGAGAGAAGAGCTAGGACATAAGTTTCCAACTCTTCTTGTGCAGATATCTTTCAGTGAGTTGAGAGAGTGGAGAGAAAAACTAGACATGATCAAGCAGAACAGAACAGACGAACCTGAACTGTTGTGTAGCTCGCTGAACTTTACATTTGCATCCCACCGCATCAGAAAATAAAGTTATAAAATACATACATTACAATGCACACGCTATTTACTACAAAAGTACAGGCTGTACAACACGGGAACTGAAACTAAAGTTAAAGTAAAACAGTAGTCTTTATCTTGGTATCCTAACCATGTTTGACTATTTTATCCCATCACTTACTACATGTTCCTTTTCTTTAGTTGATCCATCTCATCATACAACGTAAATCCAAGTCAAGTCAAGTACCAAAACACAACATCAAATATAAGCTAAGCTTAAGCAGTTAACATCCTGAGCAGCAGTAGTGGAGCGTCTGCTTCTTTCATTCCTAAAATTTAAAGCGAACAACACACACACACGAGACGAGTGAATACATTAACTGAGAGTAGCAGAAGACATGTAAAGTTAAAGGAAGCTGCTTGGGGCTTGGTTATGGTTTCGTTTGACTTGGTCTTTACATCAAGTAACTCAATTCAATCCAATCCACCACTTGGTCTTGGATGTTGAATGCACAGTGAGTTGAGTGCAGAGCCGAGTTGAGTTGACTTCACTGTTCGTTCCTCCTCCCTCTTTTTCCAACGTGAACGTGCACAACCATTCATCCATACGACACGATAGTTCTGTTACGATAAGCAAAGGAAAAGCTTTCAATGCTACTTTACTTATATTCTTTACACAATAGTTAGTTACTGTTACAGAATATTATAAGTATACCACATCGCACAGCTAAACTACTACTGTTTCTACTACAATACAAAAATATTACGTGAACATTTGGTTTGTATGTGGACAAGAGAGTCGAGGACGACGAGAGAGATGAGGGCGAAACGAAATACAAATACTGAAGTGAGTAGTAGTGATATTGGTATTGCTGCTACTATACTCCTAACTAACTAACAGAACACACAAATACACTCAAACATAAAAAGAGACAGAGAGTGAGTGCGAGAGGATCTAAAATAATATCTTTATAGAGCCGACAGGAGAAACAAGACAGGAACTTCCATTCCAATCCAACCGAACCAACAACCGTATCTTTCTCTCTTTCTGTATAGTACACACAGTAGTTGAAGCGAGTAGTAAGTGAGTTGAGCGTAGAAAAGTGCTTCTGCCACTGCCTGGTCGTATCTCTGACTACTTCTAGTCTAGGCCACAGCTACTGCTTCTCATTCTGAATTGAATTCAGTATTTAACGACAAGTTCACCCGGGTTGGTCCCCAGTTTCTGTCACACTGTGGCCCTGGACTGACAATAGTCGAATTTTTTCTTTGCCTCAGACTACACACATGGCACAACTCCTGCATTGCATTACTATGTACAGATAAAACTGTTTTAAAACATTCCTACAATGTATAAAGCAATTACGTACTTAAAAATCTAAAATTGCAATTCACGTTATTGCAAATTCCAAAAGAAACAAACAATCTCTGCGAATTTTGTTGAATCTCCTTGCTTGGCAGATAGTTACAAACTTCTGTAGTGATAGGCGGTTTACAAAGTGTTTGCACATTTTGCGTTGTTGTTGCGTTGATATTGCATTTGAATTGCAATAATGATTCTTGTATAAAAAGACACTGCGGAGATGACATAAAAATGTGCACCATTCAAAAAACACTCAGACCTGAAAAGTTACAGGAGACATTGGTGTTGTGTACGAATCCGACACATAATTACGTTGTTCTGTTTGAAAAAACAAAATTGCACGTGCAATTCTCAAGACAAGCAGGAAATGGTGTGATCAGATTGTGAAATGAAATTGAGATTTTGGATGGATTATGGATAAGTGGTCAGTTAAGTTTCTCATTATTCGGAGGATTCGAGTCAAAAAGACAAAAAAACGTGAGACTATGATGTGTCTGTGACAATTTTTTGTGAGTGAGTTGCTTTACAAGACAATTTTATAAACATATTCCATTTTCAGTTTGTCGCGTATTCAAATCGCAGAGATATTTTGTGAAAATCTCCAACATCTTCATTTATAGTAGAGCCCTCACGTCCTCCTAGTTGTAGATTTTAGTAGATCCACTTCGTATGTGCCTGTGCCTTCAAATTACAAAAATATTTCTACCTTGGTCAAAGTTTAATTTGCATCTCAACATCCAATCCTACTGTAGTGATTCTAAGAACGGTAATTGTACAACAAACACGTGAACAATATTTCGTCTTGACTCTACTAAGAATACCCAAACAAACAAATACACAATCCCCTGCAAATTCAACTTTCCATAAATCACACACACACACATACATAACGAGGAAAATACTACTGCAAATATTAATATTCCACTTACACAAGTGTATTTTTGCAAATCATAGAAAATAAACAAATAACACACATACACACTATGCCTACATGAACACATTAGGAAGCTAGCTTAAAATATACACATATAGATGTCAAATCAAAAGAGTAAATGTTCTACCAACAGGGTTTATCTATAGATCACTATTACACAAGTGGAAGATACAAGTAAACTCCTCCAACAACTTAAGTTACCTTTAAATGATCTATAACTTAATTGTAACAACAAACAATCTGTTCCTTTCTAGTCGTTCACTATTGTAATGCGAATTTACTAAACGTATGCTACAACAGAGTAGATCTTATAAGATTGTAGCCTAATCATTCACATTAAATGCCTTTAGTAACAATTATTGTTACTGTCCTACATTGAATTCAATTCTACTTGGTTGTATGTATCTCTGGATATCATTTTCTTGATTATCTAACATAAAAAGAGAGACCACGTGAAAGTCCAATTGTAAAATCTACATTATATCTATATACAAAGGTTTTCTTTGCAGTAAATTCAGATTCTATAATATAACCATTATTGCTGTACCAGTAGAATAAGTAAAAGTATACAGTAAATATTTAATATTGAGTAAATACACGTGAGAAGATACGAATACACGATATATTAAAAAACTCACCACGACTGATCTGACCTGATCGGAGGAAGAATTTCAACAGAGTCACACATTTTCCACTATACGATTTTCGTCAGGAAGGGTTCAGTTTTCCACGAGTTTACTCTTCTGCTCTGAGAAACTGCTTCACGCCCGAGAGGAAGGAAAGCACTGCAAACCACGGAACCAAATTGTCATTGTGATATTTTCTATTTGCTTACAAACTTGGTACGTATATAAATTGATATACAATATAAATAGTTAAGGTGACACTTTTAAATTGAAAAGATCGAATATGTATATGAGTATCAGCGTTAGCTGTAGATTTCTTTTCGAAATAAAGTGGTGCGTCTTACACCAATAAGAAAGAATGGTGTGGGTATAATTTGCTTGATGGGCTGTCAAATTACAAGTAGTCAAAATATTTAGGTATTCAGAATTGGAAAAGGTGTCCAATATTTCACTAGCACGTTGCCCTATAGAGTTAGTAAGATTTTTTCCGTCGATATACAATTGCCCATCCATCACCTGTCAAAAACGAGGATCACGTAATATAGGCTAGGAAGATGGGCCACCTTCAGAGCACAGATCTTCATTAATCATTAAAAAAACTGAGAAATCTAAACTGAACATACCCTAGTGACTGAGTCTTCCTTCCCTTATATTAATTACATTGTCTCTGGTAGCTTTCGATTTTTAAACTAACTGAACATGGACAAAGTAAAGTCTTACTATTCTGTAAATGCTGAAATGTACACGGGTAAATGAAATGTTCTTCGTTTTTTACCCTTGTTTATAAT
This sequence comes from Pogonognathellus flavescens, assembly GCA_019776165.1. Lineage (NCBI taxonomy): Eukaryota > Metazoa > Arthropoda > Collembola > Entomobryomorpha > Tomoceridae > Pogonognathellus > Pogonognathellus flavescens. The sequence goes on along the minus strand of JABASD010000129.1, from coordinate 37,643 downwards.
CTCTCTACCTGAACAGTACCTTGCATTGTCTAGCTGCACGAGTAGCGTTCTTATCTTCATGTTTCTATCTCTTCTGGTTTAGTACAGTGCCTCTGTGCATTGTAAACGTAAGCAAGTCTGTCCTATTGTGGATAAGACAAACAGTAATACACATTCTCGTTTGTTTATGTTTAAGCATATAAGTTCTATATTATTATGTTATTTGTATTCTTTGTCTCATTCATAGGTTTATCTGTAGATACCTGCTCTTCATATCAATCACTGATTCATGTTTAATTTATTTTCATAGAAAACCTCACGTTATCTTCACTATTTGTAAGACGGTTCTAGTAGCAAACATCAGGTCTCCGTTTAACCACTTCCTAGACAGTCCGCAGACATGAGGTATGTATGATGAGGTCAAAAGGTAAACATAGATGGATTGAAGCAGACTAAGATTAATTTCGGGAAGCTTTTGTTTCTACAATAATACTTTTGCCCCAGGCAATTTGTGTTTACAGGTGTTAATTAGATATCGTAAAACGTTCTGAAAGGAACGTAATAAGTGTCCATTCATTGCTCTTATATGTAAATCTTTATAGTTTTTTTGTAATCAAATCACGTTTTGATAAAAAGTTATTTCTTTCTGCTACAGGGTGCTCTTTTATGATGGTAATTCTTGCTTCATCATTTATATCCACCTATCTTCATATTTACCTATTGTGTTGATTGAAACAGAAAAATAATTAAGTAGGTTGGTTTGTTTGTCTCAAAGAAATGAATGTTCTTTTAAGGGCACTACTGGCTATGTAAATTAAAAGAGATAGGGTTCTTCTTTTAGCGTGTATCTACATTCACTTTAGGTTAATTCTGTGATAACATTGATTTAGATAAAGCCGATAGTCAAACATCTAAAACCATGAACGTCAATAAACACCGGGAGCAGTTAAGCATAATGAATTTACGATAATTGGTCGTGTGCCTATATCACGTATCTTTACAAAACCAATATTGCTTTTACGAGCATATTGTTTCACAGACAACGTTCAAGAAGCCCCATGAAGCATTTAAGACACTTATTTTGGTTGCAACGGGCGATTGCAACCTTATTCTACTTCATTTGCCTATGAACGTTCATAGCGCAGTTGGTGCAATGTGAGAATCTGTACTGTAAAAGGAATAAATTGGTTACGAACTTGGGAAAGTCTTTAGTTGAAACAGATAAAGTGAAGGTAGAGTTATTACAACAAGTCATTTATTAAACTGGACCCGAGAAATAAATTCACTTCTGGTAAGTTAAGCTACACATTTGGTTTGGTTGATATTCTACTTTGTTTCTTGTGGATATTGCACTGCGTAATAGCGGTTGTGGCATTGCTATAATAGAAAAGTGGTGAAAAGTGTACGAAATAAAATGAATGTGTAGGTGTTAGATGTGAGGTTAGATATTGGATGGTTTATGCGAAGTGCGGAGCGATTTTCCTCGTATCGCTCTGATTTTTATAGCTCTTTAAATCTCCACTTGATAGATTTTTATGGGCTAGTCTCCGTCTACCTTTGACTCTACAGCCGATCCATTTTACCTCGCCGTCCTTTCCTTCCCTCCAATACTTCAACTCTACTGCGACTGCTACTGCACTGTGTGTGTTCAGTATCGTAGCACTTCTGACACTCGTTTTTACCCTATCATACATATATCCTGCTTTTGAGAACTTTTCCCATTCCTAAAATATTCAACAACTGCATAAACTTTTATGCTCATGTAATTCAATGTTTACTAGATGCTTTTATTTATGTATGGCTCGTCGACTGTGTGTAACATTACTTTATTGTAGTAGTGGGTAGGTACCTTTATTGTGTTGTTTTGTTGTTGTAAAATGCGGGTACTGAAATATATTCCTCCAAAATAAATACTAACGTCCAGATAATAATCTGAAAGCCGAGCCCTGTGAATTTTGAGCCGAAATTGTGAATTTAGCCGTCATATGTCAGCCGAGTTGAGTTTGAGTGATACTGCAGAAAAGTATCTTGTCAGAATTTATCTCTCAACTTGAATGATGAGTCATTTATGGTGAAAAAAACTCAACTCAACTAGCAACTCAGCTCCACGTATGGTTAATATATGCAAAAGGTGTTGGTATATATCAGAGCAGAGAAAAGACGCAGTGAAGAAACATACATGAGCACTGAATAGTTTAAGCATTACTTGTGGAAACAGACAGAAGCTTGCTTGTGGCCTTATCTGCTCCTCTATGAATTTTAAGTGGGTTCTAGTTCTACAAGCTTCTTACTGTGGCAGTGTACAGTGAACAACTGTTTTGTGTAAATGCATTTGACACATACAGCCTAGCTGATTTCAAATGAATGCAGTCACTAAGTCATCCGTACCTATTCTCAGTAATAATATTATGATTGTATAAGTACTATGCATTATATGTAGTAATAGTTTTCAAGCATTATAAAGTTAGTTGCACGTATAATTTTCTGTAATTGAATCTTATATGAATGAAATCTCGTTTCATAACTTGCAAAAATATTTATACGCTTACATGTGTAACAGATTAATAAGCACATGTATACAATTTAGATTGCTTGAAGCAGTCTCAATGACTCTGCTGATAGAGACAAGGTCTTTTTTCCTTAGTACCATCTATATAAGCATTTATCATAAAAAGTTTACATTGTACATAATGTGATAAAATTAATATGGAATCAAGAACAAGAATGGGCACTATATAATCCTCTTGGATTCTTATCGGCCAATCTGGAGTAGTCAAACTTTTAAGGAATGACAAATTAAAACTAGATCACCCTCTGTTGACGTTATTATTACTGTTACAATATTTTTTGTACTGTAGTATAAATTAATATGAAATATTTTGTATTATGGGTTCTTCAGATTTCATTTCAATTTTATATACGTCTATAGCGAAGACTAAATAGTAGAAGAATGAATTCTTCTTTCAAACAAGGAAAGTAAGTAAACTGAACTTGAGTCAGGCTTTAATATTGTGTATACAAGAATACTGGTTGAAAATAAAGGAGAAGCACGAAATAGCAAAATGTTTGTATGGAACTTGTGTATACGCAGCAGAGCACACATGTATACAAAAATATAGAGAGGAGTCTACTGGGAATCAACTCGATTGCTAGCAATATTTTCTCATTCTATCTTTCCAGTTTGATCCCCCAGTGCATGCATTATTACCATTATAGTATACTTGAGTTGAAAACCGAGTTCATTCATCTTCCTAACTAAATTGCCCAGTTGCCCAAATCAGTGTAGCGTCAAAATCCAATCCGCCTATTTATTTCATTCGCTAGTTGGTTCTTTTTCTATTTTATCTTCCCTTCCGGTACACCCAGTAATATTTATTTTTGCAAATCAAACCATTTATCTAAACACTTAACAGTAGGTCCGTTAACGAAAATATAGTTGTGTAGATCAATTGATGAATGAATTAATTAATTAGTAAGCGCAAAACAATAATTTTTGTTATAGAATCCATGACTTCAAAAATGTATTTATGTTCAGGTTTTACTACTTCATTCTGTGTTAAGACCGTGTTTGCTCATCTTATGAATTTCTGAAATCTGAATTATCGATAAACACACTTATTGCTAAATCGAGCTGTAATAACCTACTTAATGGCTTAAAGCATTAGTTTTTCATCAGTCTACGTAACTTCTGGGCGGAATTCTTTCAACGCGACATACAATTCTACTTAAAATGAACATGCACTTATTTCATGTGAATTACAGTCAGTAACAATACATTTTAGCAGAGTAGTATTTCTAGCCTCAGCATTCAGAATTGCGGGGTTGGTTGAAAATGTAGACTGGCGTGCCGTAGCATTGGAAATAATTGAAGACTTTGGATTAACCGACTGACTGAGCTCTTATGGCTATCCTTGCCTTGCATATAGTATAGCATTTGTAATGTAGTAGTCTGTTTCTACCAATGTTACAGGAAATATTATAAGCCAAAAGGCTTTACTTGTAAAACAGAGTCAACCTCATGTAATATTTCTGTTTGGTAATAATAACATTCACATTAACATAACAATTCCTAAAAGCTACAAGCTAAAGATCTCCAATGCCAAATGGTAAAACATCCAGCACTCAAAACACTCTTCAAGATTTTAGTATGTGCTTTCTGGATTAGATTTTATTTATAACAGCTCAAAGTAGGTCTAAAAGCATAATTATGTACGGAGAACTGTATTGCTTTGATACAATACTAATTTTTGTGTCATTTCCTCTTCCTCGTGTAATTTGACCAGTTCTGAAGTCAATAATGGTTTACTGATAAAAATGAGTCACCATTGGCTTGATGCCATAGCGTTTGGTGACGGTGTTCGGGATTTTAGTTGTTAAGTGTTGGAGAATATTTTTTTGGATGTTATTACCGTAAACCCTAACATTATAGTAATAGGAAGGAAAATGTAAGCAGCCCAAGTAAGTCAGCCAAGTGAGCCAGGAGCAGGTAATTACTATTGATGAAAGTTGCTCGGCCCGTAGCAGATGAAACTCAGAGGAGGTATCGTATTCGTCGTAGTATTACATTGAATTTTGTTGTTTTGAACTAAAGCAAGTCGGGGTTGCATTCTGTAATGATAGAATACAATGTGATATCTACCTACCTGCACAACACTCTATAAAATTACCGTAATTAAGTAAATTTTAACTCCCAGTGATTGTGATGTTGTAGGCAGCGATCGAACTCAAGTCGGAATGAATTTACCCAGGCACTTTAACATAGAATTTTCTTTGCGTCCTATATACTCTATACTCCTACCCGTTTTGGCTGTCTGGCTGATGTATGGTTTCATTTTACACAAAAACAGATTTGGACTGACTCACTACTCTTCTCAATACATAATTGCGGCACAGGAGTCTACATTTACAATTAGATGTAAATGGAAATTATGGTGAGTCGAGTCGGTTCGGTTATGTTTCGTTATATTACATGTGGACTGTGTATATAGAGAAAAGTAGTACAATCCGGGCCCAGCGAGCAACGAGTGAGGTCAATTCTGAAAGCAGGTGTGGTCGGCACGTCACGTCACACATCAACTCACAGAAACATTGACCAATTGTAAATTGCAGTTTGACAGCCAGTAGACCAGACCAAACCATTCGAATAGATTCAGACACAAAAAACTTAGACGTAAGAATTAGGACGCTACTGTTCCATGCACTATGTATTTATTGAACACGAACTAGAACTTTTATAGTTTTCCTAACACTGCTGCACCACTCGTCCATTATTTCAAAATGTCTGTGTAATGTTGTACGAGTGTGTGTAAATTCTAAGTGAAGAGACAAAAAGGGTTGGATTAATTTTTTACTGCAGTCTGTATATGTAGTGTGCACAAGGGATGAATCGAATTCAATACACTGCTATGGAAGGAAATTTGTACTCATTTTATCTGTGAATGACACAGTATGTACATGTGCAATGCGTATATACAGTGCAATAGAATATATATAATCATTTACATTCGACCAAATGCTCAATTGAACTCAATGTTTGATATTTGATCTGATAGCACAAAAAATGCACTCTATTTCTTTTGACAACTTAAGTTGAGAGCAATTTGAATTTCACTAGTATGTAGCCTTTCAAAGATACGCAGTAAATTACATTGCGTAATAGTTGACTTTAAGAGATTTCTGTTTATTTATGCATACAAAGTATGAGAGTCGCATGCTAATGAACTGAGCCCGTACTACGAAAATGCAAATAGCAGATGCTTCGTCAAAAAATCATAATACAGCTAAGTACTTGTATACGAACATTACGAATCAATGTAACATGAATCGTTTAATGTTAGTTTTTTACTGTGCAATTTGAAATTTATCCATGCGGGTTGATAATTAATGCATACAATTTTGCATTGTAAATGTTATGTATTATATATGTATCTGTAAGGACGTGCAAAACTGCGTATATGTAAACAAAATCTCATTTCATAACTGTGTTCAACATTTTTACGTGTATACAGTATACAAATAATGTTATTTGGTATTATGTGAAGTAAAGTAAAGCGAGGTGTTCATAACATGGCAGTCTTTTCTGATAAACTTTAGCTAAATTGCAATTAGAATTAGGTAGCCTACTTTTTGTTAAAGTTAATTAGTTAATTCACCTGAAAGTAATGGGATGCACTTCAGTAAATTAATGCCGGCTTCAAATAGTCATTGATTCTTTTACAGAACAGAGTACCTAACCAATAATATTAATGCAAATATTCTGTACTTATAATAGAAAGTCACAACCGATACAATGCTGTGTATAAGTATCCACATAACATTGAATTACCTTAAAAGCTATTAAAATTGCAGTCGAAATTATACACTTTGTTGTATAGACTATGATATGTATAGGACAGTAGATATTATTTACATGTAAATTTATACCATGCACTTCAGTAAATTAATTGCTGTAGTTTCAAACAATGATGGATTAGTTTTGGCACTAGAGTAACTTCCTGTTGACAAACAAGGCTGAAATTGCAAAGATACAATTACAAAGTGCACTCAACGTTGCTAATATTGTCAAAATATTGGCTGGGTTGATTATGTATGGCGGTTGGAAATATATTGACCTGTGGACATTTCATTGGCTGTATTTTTTGTATTGGGAACGAGATGAAATTGACGGGAAAGGAAAAGTAATGGCTGCAAAGTAAAGTCCGACCCTCTCAAGCCTGCTGAGTCTGACAGAGGCTTACCCTCTCTTTTGTCCCGACAGATCATGATGGCTTCCTCATCATCATCTCACTTTCAGACCTTTTCCTACTTTCTACCGTACAGGCTGTTTGTGTCTTGTCGTGTCTTTTTTTGGAAGGGCCCTTCGGCTACGACCCGAAGGCTTTTCCATGTCTTCCTCAATTATTGTGTATTGGAGGGTTGATCCCTCTTTACACGCCTCTTCCAAAATGGTTCATTTTTCTTACACTTGTTATAACCGCCAGAAGAAATAGATTAAGACACTACCACACTTTGAAACATTTCAATATCAACAGCTCACTCAATCACTTTTGTGTAGCAGTATTTCTCACTGATAATTTCAATTAGGGCGTTTACATTTACATTAACTTTACAAAAAAAACTTTTTGCTCTTGCTACAATTACGAGTACAAATAAATACTTAATGCTGTTATTCATTTAAGCCCCCAAATTACCTATTATGAGACTTGTAACATAATTTTTTGTTTTCAAAATAGTTTTTGTTAGTAAACTCATGCTACTCAAAATTTAGTTGGGAAGAAAAATGAAAGACTATTCCATATATCTGTAGATTATATAGATAGTGTACCTACTGTATTTTAGTTTTCTCTAAAATATCCCGGCCTAAATGTCAAGCTGACTGGTTTAACTTATGAACTTTGCACAGGCATTTCATGCATAGGTGTGTAGTTAAATTATTAAATGTACTCAGACTGCGTTTAGCTATGTACTATGTACTACTACTAATTAAACCCAGTAGTTGGCAAATTTCGGATAATCTAACAATGAACTTTAGTTTTCATAGATCAACTATAATTTTAATTTAACAGTATAGGATAAACTAGTATGTAAAAATAAACTAATAAGTGATTTGCAACCTGTAACGATATCAATAACGTTTTATAGCGAGAGTACCTTTAATAAATACATTAATTTCCAATTTGCATTTACAAATTTGATATCGAAATAACCGACTTATCTGTTAAGTTCAATTATTAAAATAAAAATGTTTATTCCAGTGAAATCATTTTCGGGATTCCAGTTAGTCACACTTGAATGTAACAAGATGCATATCGGAATTTCTAAAGGCAGTATAAATTATGTATGTAGAATGGTGCATTTCGTGTAGTACACTGAAACTACAGTTAAATCAGCACAAAATAAAAGTTCCTTTCTTCAACATTTCTTCAACAAACATTTGCATCTATGAAAAATTGACTGGTTCAATTATTGCAGTTTATAATATTTGTAAAGACTTACTTGTGTTGTGTCACTTATTATGATGACGATTCAACAATCTACTCTATATAGGTAAAAAGGTAATATTTCAATTTTAGTTTTTTATAGCGTAGTGTGCAGGCTACAATCAGAGTATTTGTTTGTACACATTAACTACAAACATGAGACATACGATATATTATGTTTTACTCCAGTAAACATTAACATATCCATAAAAAGCTGCATACAAGTAGGGATGTGTGTGTAAACAGAATGGCTCATGTGGATGAGTGTATGAAGTTATTAGATGTGATTGTATTATTGCTGTGTGATACGATCAGATGTAGATTTGAGGTTTGTACTTTGTATTACATAATATCATGCAATAGCTGTGCAACAGGAGAACATAAATTTCAAACCTTCGAACTAGTAACAAAAGCTCAGAGGGGCCATCGAAGTTGAGCTACATACGAAACTCTGTTTTCATATAGAGTTGAACGTGTGATTGAAAGAGGGCTTGAGGGGTACCTCTATTCTGTTCGCGTCTCTGCTCGTCTAGTCTTCTTCCTTTTCGTCATGATCCCTTCTTCTGTTCCTTATTATTGCCAAGCACAACTTCCTCTTCTCTTAAAATCCAGATTTTGAAGATCAAACAGCTTAAAACTATGAACAAATAATTTCTGTGATAACTTTCCTTATTTTCCGAATGAAACTCTCATAACTCTCTGACTTTGTTAACTTCACTTTTTGTTGAACTATGACCAAACACTTTTACATTGAGGTGTTTCCAAATAATTCTTGTGAAAGAATTATAAACTATTTCAATGCTGAAAACTTTAAACTACACGTACACACTTCCAACTTCCAGCTACATAATTTTTAACTAATAATTTCTTGCAGATTGATAATGTATAACATTTTACTTCAGTAGGAATTATGCGGACTAATGTATTCTTTCCACTGGCTCATGAAGAACTAACTAAAGTTGAAAACACATCAAATGGTGCAATGTAAAATCACCCTAAAGAATTGGGCAAGAGATTTTTATGATAGGTAAATAACAGTAAAGAGCAGTTAAGATTTCATTCTGTTAAATCAAATTGCATCTCATTGACTTCTGTTTACGTTAAACAAGCGGTTCTTTTACAACTCTGCCATCACTTCTCCAAAGAAAAAGTGACGGAGATCCTCCTTTTCCACTGTGTTTTTAGCATAACAAACATTTTTTATGACCTTACCTACAGCCCACCTTGTCTTTGTAGAGTCGTAAAAACTGTTTTATTTCTTTCGTTTTATTTCACCATGAACTACCCAACTAAAAGCAATAAAACTCAGAAGTCCAAGAGCAAGGAGGAAAACAATCCAGAGATTCTATGACTATCTAATTTTCAAGTGCATCTAGGTAGCTTGTCTTACATCATAGTTCATCTTAGCTTACACAAATTGCATTAGTATATAGTATAATGAAAATAAACGTATAATAGTATAAGCAGCTTAAGGAAGGTGTTGTATGTTTACTACTTCTGTGCTAGTACTAAATCAACATGCGTAGGTAATGTTTTTAGAATTTAAGAGCGTATCCGAATTTATTGCCGGATTGTGTTACAACAATGTAATTGGATATTGAAGCTTGTGTAATATTATGCTATGTGAATATAATATCATCTGCTTTTACACACTAAATAGGTACTGTGGATGAATGTAAAGTTGAGATCAAAATCTGTGTACCACCGGCATGGCAATGCGATAAGCTCCGTACACACTGTTATATAATTCACGTAATAATAATAATAGGATTTAATGCAAGCTATGCTGTGGGATATTATCCTTAACTCAATACCTATTACTGTATGCACTAAGTAAGTAAAGCAGTAATCCAGTGTTCAACAAGTTCAACAAATGGCCCATTATAAAACAATAAAATAACAATAAAAGTTACATAATGGCTTTCTCTTCCATATACTACGCTCGTTTCATTGGGCTCGGAAGTTATAGCCTATGAGCTCTATAAAGAGCACCGGCAGGCTCACTAAAGCTCTCAACCTCAACCCAATGCGCGATAGAGAGGCAATTGAGATTCCGCTATCTGACATTCACGCGAGCCAAAGTCAAGTTAACTCAAATCAAAACATTACACTTACTTATCTTATATAAAACTGTAACTATCACCATATAATATATTTTATGTGCTCTTTTGACTGTTATTGCCCCTAATCCACCAGATTGCCTGTAAATGCTTCGTACATGCAGTTTCCCAACATTCAATTCAAGGCGAAGAATAGGCAAAGGTCGCCTCCACAACACATTACAATGTCGTCTGTTTTGGAGCCTCTCACACCGCGATAATATTTTGGGTTAACACTTGACCTTTGCTAACATAAAGATATTATTAAGGTTGTTACTCATTTCTTCCTGTCTATATTAATACACAAATACAAATAGACACTATGGATTGCAAATACATTTTTTGCATTCATGTATACATTCTTCTTTGCAGTTCATACTTTGTTTGTTTGTATGATTGTTTCATAATTGTTTGTGCAATGAATGGTAAATGATTTCAAAAGAGTGAGATGTTTTAATTTGGCTGCGATTCGTTTATTACATGGATTAAATGAATGAATCACTATATAGGAAATAAATGGACTTACGTACTGGAAAGCAGAAAAAATGTTGAATAAATTATTTACATTGCTTGAAAATTCCGAACCTTCTGTTCGAATGCGTGATTGTTGTTTTAGATTACAAACAGTTTACAATTGACAATGGAAATTGTTGAGTTGACACGACATCTTGAAGCTATTCGATTTCTTCATCAACTATGTACAATGCTGGGTGCTATAGATGTGTAGTTGGTATGTGATGTGCCCCTGTTGTGTTTACTTGAACAATATCCCTTTGTATTAGTGCCAAAAACTAAATCCATTCAATAACAAACATGCAAATCCAAGCAACTCGTCCCAATTAATCTAAGGCGCAAACAACACATGATACTTTCATAGTTGTGTCTAGAGCACGTACGAAAATCCGATGCAAAATTATTTTCTCGCTCAATTCCGATCCATTTCTTCCTGATTTTAAAACGATTTGCATAGCGAAACGTGACATTTTCATCAACAATTATTTTTATTGGCAACCTAAGAACATTGGTACAGTAGCAATGTAAGGGCTAAAGGATTTTCTAGAAGATTCATGACAACACACAATCTAGTCTGCTTTGGACCATCGTGCCATTTTATTAAGTAGCTTGGACTTGTGATGATACATTGTAATGAATTTGACAAAAATGATTCATATTTATTACAGGACATAAACAATGAAAAGATCAACAGCTTCGCATAGAATAGAGACTGAGACTATATAATTTCATGTACATAGTTTAAGTACCAACACAAATAATCAATCATTGACAAATACTATTAAAGTCCATCGTATCACACTGTTATTGCGTGCATCAATTTTATAAACATGTTGATATTGAGATTTATTCATCCACAGATTTCTGGTTAATACAAGTAATCCTATAACTGTGGTATAAACTGAAAAATGCAAGTTTACGCATAATATTTATGTGATTCCTTTGCCAACAAATATGATGCTATTCTTTAAAAGATAATAATAATATATGGACTTAGTGAAATGGGCAGACTATAAACTCATGGGTCTATTATGGAAGCACATGGATTTTGTAATAGATTCTTACTTCACAACAATAGGAAATCACATTTGCGTCTTTGAGTGCAGTGGGAATTCTGGTTCTTGTCTTTACAGTGGGAAGAAGCTGTTGGTTGATGAGAATGAAAAAAGATGAGCTGCAGGTTCGTCTGTAGAGTCAGATGGATGTTAAAATGTGACGAGCAGATGTGTCATTGAAGACAGGCCCATGTATATCCGTTATTCAGTGAAACCGAATTGAAAAGAATACACAGATATAATGGTAGATATGTGTGTTGACTGAAATGAAAGTGGAGAGTTCGGCTTTTGCTATACTGTAGACGACTTGCTACTTCACAGAGTCATCAACATTCAGCATGAGTTGAGGGTGGGCATCTTAATCATCATCACTACTACTCTTCTATCTCTGTATCTACTCTTCTTCCATAGCGTCATCATCAAAGTTGACTGCAGGCGTTCATTTCTATTCAGCTTGTCTCGACTCCCAGAAGAAACCAAACGAAAAGCTAAATCTATGTTTAGACACTAAAAGACAATGATTGAAATGCTTCCGAATCCTCTCTTTCTTTTTCTTCTACATCCGATAGCATTCAAAGCTTGGGTTTTCTACTTACAAATGTTATAAGTCCGATCTATCAATCTCAAATCGGTATTTTCTCGTCCATGGGAATACTACCACGAACAGTTCATTCATTCATACACTTTTTAGTTACATATTTTATATGTAGAAACTTTTTTCGGATTTCCATTCAGGATTTCCTCCAGTCATTTACTCATTGAACTATGACGGCTTTAGTCTCGCTTTGCAGTTTTGCAGGCATTCGCGGTTTCCCGTGTTTTGAATCTTGTACAAGCCCAAGCACACAGATTCTAAAGTAATTTTACCACGGATATTCTACAAGATACTATGCATCCTATTTATAAATGGGACGAAGTGTATTGTTTATAGTAGAGAAGGCTAAAGGCTATATCAGAAAGAATTGAATGTATAAGTTTAGACATTGCTGCTACAGAAAACAATGTGATGCATGTAAAAGTGTTGTCCATAGGAGCAGATGGATCAGTCAAAGCCGATGAGCTAGATATGTCGTTTCCTTTCTTACTTTGGTTTTCTTACTTGGGCGCTTTGTTGTGACAGGTCGGGATTAACATAGACTTTCTGTCGTGATTTATGGGACAGGGAGAGTTATTTTGACGCGGCTTGTGTTCTGCATACAACATAAACCAATAATAAAGTAAGAAATGCATTACAGATATACAGAGTACTGTGTCGGTGAAAGAAAAGGGCCAACTATAACCTATACCTATTTTGAGCATACCAACTATAAACTATAATTTACTCCAATTTTTTATGCGATTTTTTTACTGATTACCTATACATGATCAATATGTACCTTTGAATTCAATACTCACTGATTAACTCCTATTGTAAGGTAGGCTTCCCTAACTTTAAAAATTACTTTCAATTTAGTTCATTTGAACTTTCAGAGTATCGATATATACACTCTCATATTTCATTAGACTTTGGTACACACATGGATTGGGTTTAAAATATACAGATCTGGTTCTAAACGCAGCAGCTGCTCCTCCGTTTCAATTTACTATTTTCTGTAATATCTGAGCGTAATATGTGATGTTGTGCGTATGTAACAGAGATGTCAAGATTTTTTACAACCTTTCTATTATGGTGTATGTACACACGAAATTAGTATTGTCCAGCCTTCGTTTATTGTTGTTAAGTGAATAGTGAGCCAATTGAATTTAGAATCATAATAGAAAAGTCACACACATTACACGATATTACAGCATAACTATGCATTACGTATGTATTATTGGTGTTTAGTTAAAAGGTCCGTGATTTTCTACACATGCATAATACATGTGAATGGCCATGCATTCCGAATTTGGAAAGGGAAACAATAAATGAGGCATTGCACGGTGAGGAAATTCCTATTGCAACAATGAATCCTTTGCGTAGGCCAGGAACTGCATGAGCATTACATAGAAATGTGTCCCGAACTAACTTTTTTCACTTTTTGTGTACGCCTTCCATACATAATGTAACTAGTACTACCAGAAAGGCATAGTTCGTCTAATGAGTGCCGTACGTGTTTTGAGTAAAATACAAAATGTGTGTCACTCCGTATCGTGTTGGGCCATACATCTGAATTATAATATAACTCTATTATGCTCTGTGTGTACATGCATCACACAGCGGAGGACAAATAGTAGTTTGAGCCGTATATAGGAATCCTCTTGAACAAATTTTGCATGAATGGGCGTCAAATGAGGACCTTTGAGTCTATTGGAACTTTACGTAGTTTTGTGCTGCAATTGTGTATTATATTTGTTTGACTGTCGTCAACGGAGCGGTGTGTCGTATATTGAAGAGTCGTCGTCACCGTCACCACCCTCAAAACTGAATTCTATGATTACAGATATATAACCTAACATGGTTGTTACATTACAACATTAACATTACGCTGTTCTATGGCAGTGATCGTCACACAGAATAGGAGGCAGGATAGAAAAAGCAATACGAAACGCAACATGTGACGGGCAGCATTTTTCTGTTTGCTCCTATTCTTCGTCTATTATGTTCTATTATGTTGTTACGTTACTTATATTATTATATATTTAACATTTACACATGCTGTTGGTGGTTGGTTGGTCGCCTTGCTCCGCTTTACTAGTTAGTTAGTCACTTATGTACATTATGCGTTATGTTGTTGTGTTATATGGAAGAATGAATGCTTTAGTTATGTCATGTTCTCTCTAACATTACCAAATATATATAAACTTATATATTGATGAACATGTTTCCACGAGAATGTCTCTCACTGAACAAAGTCAGTCGTCAGAACTTCATTTGAGTCACTCACTCAGTTTCCAAGTCAATCTCATTAGTTGTTCATTTGCCATTAGACGAGAATCGTCAACATCCATTTCTCACACTGAGACGATTCAGCTTAATACAACATCATTTAGCTTAAAATTCGCTATCAGCCCAACATGGCAGTTACATGGATTGAACTTTGATACGCGATCATCTCTGAACTAATTATTTATTCATATGCGAGCATCGCGGCCTTATTTAGAAGAAGCAGATGCCTCGCAGACCTTGTGCAGCGTCTCATATTTTCATCATCAACGTTAATGTGTAAAGTGATAATTGTACAGTATAGTAACCTTTATTTAAAATCTGACCTGACCTATCAGCGAATTAGCGAATGCATGATGAGTGGTGAATGGTGAAGGAAGTATTTTCCAACAAGTATAAGTATTAAGATGTTGATATGTACATCTGTGCCTTGTGTACTACAACACGTAAATCTCATAAACAGTTTAGTGTGGGAAAAGACAATGGTTAAGTAGTAATCTGTGTCGAGTTGAACGGGAGACAGACAGTTTGTGGACTGTGTAAAAATGTGGGAGAGTGAATGAACCCAAAAGACGACTATACACCACTCGACAAATAGGAAAGGAAATGTAAACATCGTAAATATGAATGAAGGAAGAAATAAAAAGAGAAATGTTTGGGGAAGGGTGTTAAAGACTTGTTGATGTAAGTAAGTATGTAAGTAGTGTAAAGTGCAGTGAGTTATTCCTAGTTAATAGAGTGCTACAGCGATAGAGGCGAGAGAAAAAGACGTTTCCTCACTTGACATTTATGAGCTTTGGGAAGAAAAACAAAGCATAATATTTTACTCTCCATAACGTAACCTACTAGTACAATGCAATGGAAGTTCCTAGTGATGATACAAGTAGAATAAAGCGTTTTCTATATAAGAATGTGGTTTTCCTTGCACTACTTCTATTAGACAGAGCACAATGCTTTTCTCTTCTTTCCAATCTAATGCAATATGTACTGTGTGTGTACTCCTTCGGATATAGTAGATATTACATACTCACAAGAAGAGATAAACTCAACTGTTGTTTGAGACTGGAGATGGTCCAACTGGTGAAATTAGTCCCTGGGGTCACGTTCAGCTCTGGCGTACTCCATAAACTTACATTGTAATACATTCATTGCATCTACTACTAGATGTTTAGGAAGTAGTCGTAGTGGTTGTAGAAGTAGCAACGTAGTCAACCTAATAGTAGGTTTGTGTGTGTACCTTGTTGTTATAATGTCTTGATATATGTCTACATCCTGCAAATGTATTCGTAATGCAATTCACTTCTACTGGTACAAAGCTGGAATCTTCAATGTGTTTTTCATATATATGCTTTCGGTATATCATCATTGTTGGGAATTGTGTCTGTATTGGTATTTGCATTACTTTCGTACAAAAAGGAACGTAATCTTGATATGAACTGCTTTAGCCATGTACTATATGCAACTAAGGCAAAGCTTAATATCACAGTAGTCATGTATGTAGTAATTGAGACGCTGCATACATATAGTAATAGCAAAAGTAATGTATTCTTATTGAATTGAGTGTTTAACCACCTAGCAGACTGGATGCTGATTTAAATTATCACTTTGAAAGAACGAGACTCAAATTTACGATGTTGGTAGTTGGAGATGAGTGGAGGATTTATGGCGGTGTGGTGGTACATGGCAGCAGCAGCGTTCTTCATGGAAGAACAACAGGCGCGGTGTACACACACGTCACAAATTGTGTGTTTAGGCAAAACAATGGCAACAGATAGTTAAGATTTCGGAAAGCAAATAAGTCGGAGCTGGTGTAGAAAAACTATGCTACTAGAGTGCGACATATTTCGCAAGCGGTTTTCCCTATTTGTTGGAGTTAGTATTGATTGCATGAAGGATGATGACTAGGTCTGATACTATTTGTATGACTGTGACTGAAATAAAAACTAACTTTTACATATCCCTTTCTCTTTTTATGTTTACAGAAGCTGTTTCAAAACAACCATTGTCGAATTCTACTACTACAAGTCCTAGAAGAATAAGAATATAGAAGAATACAAAGTATACTATTATTATTAATACAATTACTATACGTACTACGGAACAGATTTACATAGAATAATGTAATACAAATATTATACGTCTCATCATTGTATCTAGTTTACTATTATACAATACAACAATACAGCAAAATATATTTCCAGCATCAACCAGAATACAATACCTAAAAAACCAGAATAGTACGATACAATTACTACACTACGACTACCACAACAAATAAATTCATTAAGCGAAGAATCTCAGAAGAATAACTACAATACTACGCTGCTACCAGAAACAGTCAGCGTCAATGTGTGTATACGAATACTCCTAGTTACTACAAATAGTATACTACTAATAATAATTACCGAAAATTGTTACAAATACAAAGGACTCTTCGAAACGTCTCTCTGAGCGCAGTGAGACGTTTGTCACTTATATCTTTACTCGGTCAGTTAGTTAACTACACTCCACGATATTTCTCCAAGAGCATAGCGCTATCGAAGAAGGAGGTAACCTCCATCTCGAAAAGCTGGATCCGACAACTTTTACATCCTTACCCCCTGCCCCCCCTCACCATCATAGTATGACATCATACTTCTCCAACTCGTACATTCCGGACTTGCGAAACGGCACACCGGATCACTATCAAACGTGCACAACTCCGGTGAATGGGGCCACACCTGATCCATCGTGTGACCCCCGCAATACAATCCACCATTATGGCAACCATCATAATTCTCAAGGTCAGCTGCCCTACCCGCGCTTTCCGCCTTATGATCGGTTGGACATTCGAGCCGTGGGTGGGGGGCCAGGTAATGGAACTCCAGTTAACTATTACCAAGGTGGAGGTCAAATCCTGGATAATCAATACCGACCTCCATCACCACCACCGTCAGTCAATAATATGCCCATGGGTGGTGGCCACGTTGTCAACTTGGGTCAAACTGGACAGTATCCTTCGTGCAAGATGCAGCAGCAACAACAACAGCAGCAGGTAAATCCTGTTGTTGGTCCTCCGGGAGTGGGACCACAAGGCGGTGTTGTTGGACCTCCGGGAGTGGTCGTTGGTGGACCACCTCTCAGCCCGGATCCTAATGGACAAAACACCCATGTTGTCAATGTCAATCATATAAACAATGCTGGGGTTGTGACTCCGAATGGAAATCATCATAATAATCATAACCACATGGGCATGTACAACAATATGGGACAACCGCAACAACATCCACACCAGGTTCATGTCCAACAGCAACATCCTCAGCATCCCCATCATCCTAATCAAAATCATCAAAATCCGCACCAAAGTCCGCAACAACAGAATAGTCCTGCTGCTGCATTACCTAGTCCACTCTATCCTTGGATGAGGAGTCAATTCGGTAAGTCATGTCTCATGTCCATATTATCCATTTCTATATTCTCCACCTTTCTTTCTCTCAAATGGCATTTGTTAACATGAAAAATTCCAGAAGTTACATTTAAATAAGAAATGAACATCTTCAGCAATTTATGTAGCTAACTGTAATTATCAATGAAAATTAGATTCAACCATAGCTTTTAAATCTCCACTTTCTATGATTCTACAATAAATGTTACAATTCTTACAATGCTCAACAACCAATGCTCAACCAATGCTCAAGTGGAAATTATGTGGAGGTTTGCATCTGCAAAGCTAAATCGAAGATAAAAATTAAAACGAACAAAAATTGCAGAAGGCAAGGGGAAGTGCAAAATAGTTTTCACTTTGAATTATGTGTTACACTTGTTGGAGTGTCTTGTGAAAAAATGGAAATGAAAGTATTATGAAAAGGCATTTGAGAATATATACAGTTATTATTTTAGCCCATGTAAGTAATGTGAACTCTATAAGTTAAGCTTTGTCAACTTTAAGGCAACTAATAAGTATAAGGCAGTGTTACAACATGTAGTTTGAAAATGGGTTAGTGAGGAAAAACTAGCAGTCTCACATTATTGCCATAAAAGTCATCGTAATCTTCAGTTTTATTATCCCAATAGTTACTGCATCACTACCCTCTCTTCCTATTTGTAGCATGAACGTATGCTATACTCGAAGCAAGCAAAATAACTTTACGAGACCTTTACAAAATATTATGCTGTTACGAGCTGCTCACTTTTATGACTTTGTCTCACTACGAAAAGTAAAACAAAAATGTTAGTAAAGTAAATTATATACAGTAGTAGGCATTTTCTTTGCTTAACTTCAATTAGATTATGCTTGGGAGGGACTTGGGACTCATGGGATCTACTGTGTTATATTGAATTGTAAAATGAATATGGTGCAAAATGTGTATATGATGTACAAAAAATACAAGAAAGGATATTATTTCATCAGTGAAGAAATAAAAAATATATTTATGGAGCGAATACAGATAGTAGCATAATATTTCACCTTATCATCACTTTATAGTAAGAAAATTGTGACAAAGTCAAGTTCAACTCTTTCTACAACTAAGAAATAGACTGCGTCATTTGGCTACTATTTAACTTAGGTTATACTATAAGTGGAGATGTGTTTAGGTTACTATTATATTTATAGTACTTAACTTATTAGTGTATCTTCCTCGGGCTCATAATAATATCACTAATTTTTTCGACAAGCTATTTTATGTTGTACATGATTATACTTGTGTAAAATTGTGGTTTGCATAAGTATCAACATGAATTAATTCGGTAGCAATTGTTGTAAAACAATCAGGATTGTAAATAGCCATAATAATTTATTTTGGTTAAAAGAAGTCGTTATTGCCATATCACAATTGCAGTGCGTCATCATCACCACTGTACTTTCAACAAGGACATAAATTTCATGCAAATTAGAAAGCCATTACATTACTACGCATAACGCAATCCAATTGAAGCACAGCTAAGCAAAACATTAGCCATAATAAATTACGTAGACACGTGTAGTGCATTGTAAGTGTGTCTGAGCATGAAAGTTTCTTTAATTTCGTAAAACGCTATGTGATTCATTCAGAACTTCTTTTACCCTTCATCCTTTATAGCTAGACGTAAACAAACATTTCATAATTTTCAACACATCATAAAGATAACAATTTCCATAAATGTAAGTATCCATAATAATTCAGTAGCATAAATTAACACATACTTAACTGTTAAGTTCATAAAAGTACGTCCCTCTACTAAAGTACATTATATCACGTTACTACCGTTTTTGTAAACAATTATGCAAATCAGATCTCCAACAGATTTTCATGTTGCGATTATGATTGTAAGGGCTTGCATTATTAGTGCTACAGGCATAATAATTAAATAAAACATAATTGCCTCATTTGTGAACAACTGTAACACACATTCATCTCTGCAATGACATTACAATACAAACTACCA
Organism: Pogonognathellus flavescens; assembly: GCA_019776165.1. NCBI lineage: Eukaryota > Metazoa > Arthropoda > Collembola > Entomobryomorpha > Tomoceridae > Pogonognathellus > Pogonognathellus flavescens. The sequence goes on along the minus strand of JABASD010000129.1, from coordinate 17,749 downwards.
GTAATTATATGCGCTAATGGCTTCATTAATTGAACAATTGCATACGTTTTGTATAAAAATCCAGAGAAGTACAGATAAAAGTTTTATTTTTAAATTAATTCTAAAAATAGACATGTTCCAATCAGTAAAAGCATATCTGACAACCCAATGGCTGTCACGTTGATTTACAAATTTATTTACTTTAGTCAAAACATGTCTATTTTTCTTGAGCCTGCTGCCCCTTGTCAGTCAAGCCATTGTCGTACAGGTACTCGTAGACAGGTGATTGATAAGCTGTGAACTTGTTTAGACATTTAAGTAGCTTCATTACATAGATAAGAAAACACGGTGTGGTTGAGTGAGTTGAGTGGTGTAGTTTACTTACAGCCAACTATATAAATAGAACACGGGTGAAGTAATGTAATACATTTATATAGGTACGCAAAGTACGCATAGATATTTTTACACACCTATAAAGTATTATAATGCAACTTTTACTTTCCATAAACAAATGGTACCTACTTTACATTGCCAGGTAGACTCCTGAACTGAAGGCAGGTAGACAAACTTTATTTTTATGCTGCTAAGGATTTTCTTACTTTACAATCTGCTTGGTATTTGCTCGTAACTCACACAGAAATGAGATTGTGTAAGTATTGACAGGAGACCTTCACTTTGAATTTAGATTAAGACTTTATGCATAATAATTGTAAGTAGATTTATATGCCTATTGATACATATAGAGGTATGTCTAGACCAGCCACTAATATAACGAATAGACATATGCCTATCTGAATAGTACGTGTTATAGGTTTACATGGGAAATTTACACAGGGAATGAAATATTAAAGTGCGTCTTAAGTATATATGTAAGTAGTAGCAGTGATAGTAGCTCTTAGGTACTTACTATCTACACACGAAAGCGATAGGTACTCAGATAAGACACCTAGGACATATTTTAGTAGTAGCATCTTGTAGCCCTAAAGCATAGAGTACACACAAAGATAAACTGAGAGTGTTGTATTCATGTAGTAGTGGTGTACTAGCAGTAAGAGAAATGGCTTGACACGCAGGCCGGGCCATAAAATAAAGTTGTTTACCCTTTCACATTCACGATGGGATTTTTATTACCGAATCTCCATCCTTAGTGTGCTGGCTGAATAGGTAAAGCAACTTCGTATGCATTGTATTATGTTTTGCCTTGCTTTTATATACATTGTTACTCTTATTCAGGAAAAAAGGATTGAATGCAGGAAAAGTGTATAGGTAACTGGGAGTGAATGGTTTTATGATGATGGAATTATAATACCACTGGAAGGAGTCATGTAATGAACAACAGAGAGTGACCTAGGTTATGTCATTCTTCGTCTTTTTCCTGTGCAAAGGAACTTGAGAAGTTCAAAGCCCTGCCAAGGCTATAGGAAGAAATAAGATGTAATTCAGATATCTGAAGAGGACAGTTGTGTAAGAAATGATAATAAAAGGACCACCCCTTCTTATTGAAGCTTTAGATATCGTCTTAAGCTTAACAATTACATCATTTTTGAAAAGGGCACTTTGACATTATTCTCTGATCATTTTAGGACACTCACGAGTCAGTCAGCTTACGCAAGCGAGTTTATTAAGACAAAAATTTGAAGCTGTAAGAAATAGTGTTCTAAGCATAAGGTCATAAGATGCTGGGGTTTATCTGTCAATTTAAAGTGCGTCTTGTTCTTCCAGACGAATCATTGGTTTCAGTTAAATAAGCAAACATTTTCAACTAAGAAAACATTCATCTTATCTATATTCATTCGTGTTGAATTGATTTAGTGTGGGAAAACTCATGTATCTTCTCATACCTTCATTTTTCACATAGTTGATGGCAAAGAAAGATGTGTGTTGGTGTATGTGTGTGTGTGTTGTGAGAGAAATTTGCTTGTTTCTTTTCCAACACTTTTATTATTACAAGGAGGAATTGAGTTTTTTGTGAGAAGGGATAAGGAACCACGGATTTAATATTTAGTCAAACGATGAAAGAAGCAATGAACAAACCAACCAAAGGGAAACGAAATATTTTTAGTGTGTAACTATTTTCTCACAATGACTACAGAGTGTATACACCTTAAGACAAACGAAAATTAATGACTATTTTGTGTTGGTTGAGTGTGTGAGTAGGAAAATGTTTTATAGAATGGACATTTTAACGTGAAAATTAAATACTTGTGCAAAAGGAGTGCATGTGTAAGTGTTCTAGCTCATTTTCACTACTCAGTTTCTCTAATGAATGAAAAGTTTTCATTAATCTCCAATTTTTTACGACTTGATGAAAACGCAGTTAATTACCTGCATCTACAAAGCAAAGAAAAGAAACAGAAAACTTCTTCAAATAAAAGGTAAAATGATTAATGTCTTCATCGAAAGAGTTGCACACGCACACATCGCATTTTTATGCTTCATGCAACACATAATGAGCCTTTCTTCTGTGCTATTCCCTCCACCTTTATACTTTACTAGAGAAAATACAAACAAATCCGACATTTGTTGTTGCATTATATCTGTACATGTAAAATACTGTGAGTGAGTAAACATCCAGTGTGGATGGTTGCTTCGGTTAATGTACATCTGCCTGTTATTATTACGACATAGAAGAGGTAGTTATTAGCTAACCCACTATATAATTCTATACTGTGTTTCCAACTATGTAAAACATATACCTAGTACCTAGGAATAATTATTAGTATTTTCCTGTACAAAGATTTTCCATTGGTAAGCTTTGTTGTAGCTGAATAGGAACGACTATTATTTAGGACAGCTATTTTTTACTCATTCATTCTCCAGTCAAGTCTGGCATTCTATTAGCCATTCTATTAGGCACGCTTTGTGTTTGTTCTAGGAATACGAATGTTGTATCCAAAGGAAAGGCAGACATGAGTGTGTGTTTTGTGGAAAGCTGATCTAATATCAAATACTCTCTGCATTCACTCCTATAATAATATAGCAGCATTTCTGTGTAATATTATATAGGAGCGTATAGCAACAAAAGCTTCTAATACAATAGTACTCTTGCGCTACTAATTCCAATGTATATTAAAAGTGGCCTACGTATTTACTTAGTTCGTTGAAAGTATTACATGAAATATCTGGCGTACTCTACAGAGAAGACGCATATATCTATATAGAAATGCAATATATTTGATTGTATTACAGTTAGTTGGGCTTTTTAAGCAGGGAAAGAAGGTAAATTTAATATGTGAACAAAGCATAAGTACACATAATTTTCTATTATATTCTATCAAGCAGACAGACAGGCAAAGAGGCATTATGAAAAACATCAAAAACAGAAGCGGGGAGACGTGAGAGTAATTTATCACCTTTTCATCCACATCCAGATACGAACGTTGCTGATGCAAGTTACGTTACCAACAGCGAACACTGCAGACGAAACTTTGTTCGGTTACAAATATCTAGCACAAAAGCGTGAAAAATTGTATCGTATATTAGTATACGTATCTTTGGACATTTGTTGTTTTCTACTAATACAATATTAATAACAACGAGGTAGAAATACAATTCTACAATTCCTCTGCTGTTTCGTTTTCTATTAATATTGTATTTGTACAAAGTTCCCGTCTAAATTGCATTAGTAAGAATACTTAGTCTGAATTGTATCACATACAACAAATGTAATTCATGGAGCTTATCCCTAAGTAATGATACATAATTTAGACATGGCTACCTTCACTAAACAAACACTTTATATATTAAACGTAAAATATACTACAAGTAATAATTTCTAAAGATCTACTACCTACATATGTCGTATCATTGTATGAAACCTATAGCAATCATTGTGAAATAATTTTCTCCATGCTTACAAAAGTACAGACGGATAGACGAAGATTGAGCAATAAAATAAGTACTAGATAGTTTTTTTTTATGTGACAGTATTTTGAACGAGAAAATCACCGTTCCTATTAAGGACTTCGAAATCCAAATTCAATGTTCTCTATAGAAAATTAAACAGGTATAAGCTTTATCCATATAGCGTGTGTATTGATTCTTTAACATGACAATGAATCTTAATGACTTTTAGTATGATGTCTCTTAATGAATACATGTGTAATTCATCGATGCAACTACTTATGATTCTCTTTTGCTATTATAAATTGACACGTTTTGTGTTAGTAAGTACACTGGAGGCCGTTAATTCGTTTGGGTTGCAACATTGAAGTGATTTGATAACAATAATGATGAATATACAAGATAGCGGCTGTACAGATTGTTACGTACAAACGCAACAGATAACAATAACAAGTTTTTATCTTATTCATTTTAATCTCATCTCATATCGTCCGATGTTAGATATAATCTCTTTGAGCTATTCATAATGGTAAAAGCGTTGTCAGTGTACTATCTGCAGCCTAATCTCATCACCCACAACATTCTGTATAATATTTTACTCACATAAACTAGTATGAACTACCTCGTCGTATAATTTGTGCATAGTCTATGCAAAGCTGCTAAAAAAATTGTAGGTAAGACTGAAATGAATGAAAGGCAATGTTCTAAAGATACCACATCCGTGAGTGTGTGTATTACATGGACAAGGCGCAACAGACAATCCATATTCAGTTTTTTTGCTTGAGATGTGCAGCCTCAAACGAATCGTGCAGCAAATACAGCTGACATCCAAGCATATTGTATTAATTAAAGTATCTCTACTGCGTTCCTAGCGTGCATCCCGTCTCAGACTCATCCTCATGCAAAACAAATCGTAAATAACACCTGTCAACTCTTTGAAATGATGTGTCGAATTATGAAAGAGTTTCAAGATATGAGTCAACTCACATGCACAGAATGCAGTCTTATGTACTTAACATGCCTTGAAGCCAAATCTGTCACTCTGCCGCCCGTCACTCACCTCACCTCCGTTTCATTCCTCCTATACAATCATTCTATTCCTCTCTTGGATTAGTCCACGATTCAATCCAATTGAATTTTATTCTATCACACCAACTAAACAATGCGTCTAACCTTCTTTTCCTTGTATAGAAAGCTTTTTTGTCTAACAGAGTACAGACCCGTGGGCAAAAGCCTCTGAGTCTTTTTCTGTCTCTCTCTCTCTCTGTATCCTTTTTGTATTCTATTATCGGCATAGTTATGTAATGGTATCTCACAAAAAGCAAACCGACAAAGTCCAGATAGAATCTCAAGTTTTTGTTATTAAACGCATGGCCTGGTCTATAGAGTGGAGTGTAGTATTCGGACTTCTTGGTATCATCATCTTATAAGCTTCACGCTTCGTCTCAGTTTTGTGTTTTAGACTTTATACATTTTTGATATGACAGAACTTGACTTGACGTGACATGACGTTTCTTTTCCTCTATAGCAACATTGAACGTAACCTTACATGCTGCACAAGAGTAAAGTACAACACTCTTTTTGTATCTCTTAGTATGGTTTTAAATTTTAAGTGACGAAGGAAACCAAGTCTGAGACTGTACAGCGAAGTAATACTAAACTTACGACTTATCACACGACACCAACGAAAAACATTTCTTTGGAGGTTTACCTTACTTAGAAAACAGACAAGGAGCATTGAATTGCACTCGGTATTGTATTTTCCATTGCAGTTGTTTCTTTCGTTATATAGGAAATAGCTTTATATGCTTTGCATTATGCAGGCCAAAGCATGCTACGTCATTCCAAGACATCTCACAGCTATCGTCGTCTTACGGATACAGCAGTAGACAACTACTTCAGTGTAGAAGAGACTGTGAAGACGAGATGAAAATTTAGGTACGCTATAATACAACATAATAACTACTACGTCTCGTAAGAGTCATGTCAACATGATTAATGCTTTTCCAGTCGACCTGTCACTCATTCTCATTGGTGGGCTTGGGGTTTGGTTTGACTCGCTCTTCTGACAATGGTGCACTGTGGGTTTGGATTAGGGATGTAGGTTTTACGTATTGGATAGTCGTATTCGTATTTGTTCGGCATTCTTGTTTTTCTCGATTCCTTTACTATTTATTTCTTTTAGACTCACAAGATGTAGGCTTTGGTGCTCTTGGTAGTCAAACGTACCCGAGTATCAACTCTGCTGATTGTACTATGCTAATATCGTCAGTGTGGAAAGAAATTATAATTCCTGTACTTGAATGCATCATGCACTTATTATTAGAGTGTCCTGGTAGTAATCTGCAATATTCGGGATTGTGTATGTTATTTAATAACGTTATTACAATCATCTTTTGCATGCAGGAACATCCAATTTATAGATTTGGTATTTATCATAGCGGTGGTGGTAGTTTCTTTTGGTTATTTCAAAAAGTGTAACATGCATCGGGAATTGAAGAGAAGGAATGAAGAAGGAGAAGATTAATGCCGTCTCAGTGGATAGTGGATGGATAGTTTGGGTCTCGACCAGATTGCTTTATATTTTTCGAGTATTTTTTCAAATGTGAGTTGTATGTGTTCAATGTTTGGTTCATGAAAAATAGCCAAGAGGAGAAACTTGACAGGCAGGAGTGGAGTGGACCGTGACAAGTAGACTGGCCCGTTTGGTGTTCGGAGAAATGAGGTTTCGATCAATCGCTAGACCAAGTCATGGCATGGCATGCTATGCTGCTTGCCTGCCATGGGAGAACTCTCTTAGGGAAAACAGAACAGAACGCCAGAAAGACCAGAAAGCAACCAACTCACATCACACACAACCATACAGTTTAACACAAGAGAACTGAGAAAAAGACCGCCTGCTCAGCTTGATTTTCCGATTGAATTTTGCTCATTTATCATTGTCAAAGCATCTCTCAACTTGACGTTTCATTTCGCATTTCATTGCGTTGTATTACATTGCATTAGATATTGCTGTTGTATGCTGGACTCAACCACACTCTCATCCTATCACTATCACTCCCAGTCACTATCTCACACATATACAGCTCCTCCAATAATGTAAACGCATACTTTCAAGCGCTCAGCTCACACACACCAATAGCTTACCAATCTTAATATAAAATATATTATAGTCATTCGCTTACACAGCTTAAAACAACTTTAAGCTTCCTATGATATTTCTGCTTCTTGAGTAATCCTTTGTCATATATGTAGGTATTAGGTTGAGATTTGTTCAACAATACTTATATTACAGTTGGAATACATTGAAAATTAATTTTAATATCCGCACCAGGTACCTACAATACGTAATTAGGAATTACTTGATGATGTGTGTAAATAAGTGTTAGTTGTGAAAGAGTAGAATTTAAGGAAATTGGAATTTTTCATGTGATGCTATTTTGGAAGAATTGATTTGTGAATATTTCTGTGAAGATGCAAAGTATTTATGGGACGGGTTTTTCATGAGTTTCAGAACGGAAACGTGGTCGCCAAACGTACACACGCTACCAGACGTTGGAACTGGAGAAAGAGTTCCACTTTAATCGTTACCTCACACGACGAAGACGCATCGAAATAGCTCATGCACTTTGTCTCACCGAACGTCAAATCAAGATCTGGTTCCAGAACCGCCGAATGAAATGGAAAAAGGAGAACAAGACCAAAGTCGAGTCCAACTCTTCCGGCAGTGACAATGGTCTCACTTCAGAAACAAATACACCCACCACCCAATAATTTATTGCTTTCTCTTTCTTTCTTTCTCTCTGTCTCTCTCTCTTCTGCAGTATTATTCTCTTTTCTTCACGATTAGCCACTTGATCTAAATTGTAAATCGATTTTCACAAAACTCAATGAGAATATGATTGAAAATTATCATTTCTGTATTTACGGTGTTCTTTTACTACTGATTCACTTACTTTTACTGTTTTACTGTTCTTTGGCGTTGTTTTACTGTTGAAATCCCCCTTAGTTAAGTCACTTAGTGTTAACTGACATTTTAATTTATTAAACAAGACTGTTTTCAATTTTATTTTCAGATTCATAAAATTCAATGCCCATGCACCCCAGTCACCCCACCTATAGCCACCTACAAATACGTAGTACACAAATTCAATTCAAAATCAATTCATCGTGTGGACAATTCGCATCAACTTTTTCTTTCATCAACAAATCGAAACCAAATGAATCACATCAAAATTGAAAATGCAAATTGCCTACAGATCTTCTACAACCTACTTATTACACCTTATGATCAGAATACTTGTAGAATTGCCCGAACTTTTAGTAACTACTATATGCTAACAGAAAATAAGCTACCTACACAAACAAACCCGTGGGAGAAATCTCGTATCAAAATTGTCAGTTAACTACATGAATAGAATGAACAGTAGTTTTACCCGATGCGAATTACTGAATTATTGGGCTATTTCTAATACTTCATCACACAATCTCTGTGTCTCGTTGTTGTTACTCCGTACGTACGTGACTTTACAATTAAATCTTTTTAATTTTTATTGTGAAATACGTAAAATGAATTTTGTGATTTTTTGAATCTAAGTAGGTCTAAGCTTGTATCAGTAAGCGTAATGCAGATATTCTTACATGTATAATTAATTAGCAATCAGATTCCTTACTACAGCTTAATTATTAATTGTTGTTGTTGTAAGTGTCGTATATTACTACTGCAATGAACAATTCTACTACAAAATCGTCATGCTTATGTACAGCGTGTGTAGTAGCCATTATTATTCTCACTATTATATTGCTATTATTACACAGAAAGAGAAAATCTTATAAGAAACGTGAATTTTTTTCTTATTAAGTGTAAGAGAAGCTATTATTATCTATATACATATTATATTATGAAGTGTACGTGCAATTTTAGTAGATGTGAAAAGGTGAAATGTTTTGTGTCCCCTTTCCCCACATATACAAAATAACTCTTTACTACCAGCTTCTTCGTAGTTAAATATTGAATTGAAATTGATCATCATCTCATCATCGGTGTTTGTTCTCCTCGCGGTGTTCGTCAATCCATTACATAAATAAATACTACTACTACATACAGAACAGGACAGTACTACAGGACATTCTACAACAACACAATACTACACTACGCTAACTATCTACTACTACCTTCTTAAAATACTACGTGTACTATGAAACAAGACTACTACGATAAATTAATCATCATACAAAAAATAGCTGCTCTTGTTGTAAGTAACTACCTACACTACTGTGTGTTGAAATGTCAGTCTCAGTGTTGGTTATGCGTGTTTTTCGTGTTTGGTGACAAAACTAAATTATTTCAACATAAACTACGATATATTTACTAAATTACTACATTCACACGAGTTCATCTGCTTTTGGAGGGATCTCGTCGAAGGATTGCTACAGAGTTAATTCAAAATGGGCTGCAGGATTGAAAACAAGTGAACATCTTCATCTCTCTCTCTCTCCTTCCCTCCTACACAACTTCCATTCAGTAGTATATACGGATGATCATCTGCTGATGAGGATACAGAAGAAACTCAACGAAACTGTGAGAAGAAGAGAATCCTATCCTGGGATGAGTATACGAATCTTTATATTTTCTCACAGATGTTTTTATTTTCACTCGCTAAGTGATTCATCACTAACTAACATAACATTTAACTATTCATATAGCTTACATTAGATTTAATACGATTACACACAAATGAATTTAGTAGAACAAGGATTATTATTGTATCATCAACAACATCAATTCTATATCCCTCTATTAGTATTTGCAGTATACGTATTCAACTTATACAATGTAAGACGAAACACTTGTCGGTGGCGTGTGGTATGCTATTACTGCGGACTAGGACTAAAACGATTAGGAATGACGTTAAACGGTAGGAAAAAGCAGACTATCTACCAATTAAGTAGAAGAGCAGGAAAAGTTGAGTTAAAACCAAGTAGGTAAGAAATATGGTGGAAGTGACGTCCTGAAGTATATAAGCACGTATGGTATGAGAATAGGTGCGTGGATATAAAGAAATATTATGAGACAGTATTACAGGTATACGTGGAATGCTACATATAAATACATGAATTATACGATTTAGTAACGAGGAACCATTATTATTCGTCTTTGTATTCATATTTTGTGTATACAAATTGTAAAGTGATAGGGTAGTAGGATACTTAGGCGAAGAAAATTATCATGTTTTGAAGTGCATCATCATCTCAATTTGGTTGTTTACAGTTAGTTGTAGTAGTTGTTGTTGTTTTTATATCAAAAATCAGTTGCGCCAACGATTATTTTTAACTGAGCATATGTAATTAGCGTGGGAGTCTTGATTTGCTTCCTGCGAGAGCGTATAACCATTTGTAGAGCCATATTGAGTATACAATGAAACACAAACATATAATTGGAGCAAATTTGTATATTACTTGAGATAATTTATTTAGTTTTTAAGCAGTTATGTTTCTAAATAGGAAGAGTTATAGGTATTTATGACAGTTAGGTTTTTATATTATAATTGTGGATTGCATATGTCGATATCACATTATGCTTTACTGTGTGCATTCACTATTCAATCATCATAAAATATTGTACACATGCAATTTTGTTTACTAGGTTGTTGAGTTCATTTCAGACTATAGACTGGTTAATTGTATCCACTCATCAAATAATGAGTTATGGGCATTTATTGTTAGTTTTGATTTTCATGAATGATGAGTTTCCGTATAGAAAAAAGGCAAATATTATAAACTGGATGCAAGTTGGTAAGGCTGTGTAAGAAAGAAAGGATGAGAACGAGAGTATAGTAGTAGTAGCAGTATAAAAGGGTTAACAAATGACTCGGATTGAAGTCAAGAATGTTTACAAAGCTTTAAGTGTACTTAAATGTGTATTAGCTATTTAATCTATTGACTCAATCTATTTAATAACAGTCACAGCGTGTTTTTGTTCTTTACATTTGTCAGACGAGACGCAAAGTAGAATGTAGGATTGTGTGTCTTGTGCGCAAGCACTCATCATGTCAAAAATGAGGAATGGCGTTCCCCACGTCACATTTCACCATTCGATCTCTCACTTACCAACTATGCTCCAGTTTTTGCTCCGTACTCCGTACCTTGCTTTCCTACCATCACATTTTATTAATAATTAGGCCACGACACTAGTAGAAATCCAATACAGGAAAGTATATTAACGAAATATTATTATCACTACTATTCTATTTATAATTGAATCAAGGTATAAGCTGACAGCAGGCTGCACCCTAATACGTTCCTATATCATTTGTAGTAAGTTAAAGTAGAAATGGTTGAAGTAAAAAAATAAAAGAGGGGTGTCTATACGTATACTACATATTGCTAGATTATTTATAGTTTATTTAGTTTACATACTGTGTCCCTTAACTATAAAGGTGTAAAAATATTTATAAAATATTATAGTAGGATATCATTTACATTGTAACACTACATACTTTAGTTGCCACTGAACAGGAGTGTTTCATGTATATTTATAGCGCAGCTAAAAAGCGAGAGTTTGCAATTTTAAGTCAAAGACCGAATTTTTAAACCAAATGCACATTTTTGTGCACTTTAGAAATAAATTGAATTCATTCAAGCATTGTATACGAAACTCTACAGCCGAGGAGTTGCTACTATATATAAAAACTTGATTCAAATTTTTAGTTAAAGCAAAATAATACGTAGAATTTAGTTATTAATTTTATCATCTCACATGTTAGTAAAAAAACTCGTCATATAGTCATTTGCTACTACAAAGATATTATAGCAAACCGAAAACCCAAGTATACTTATGCTACATATACAAATTCACCGGTAATTAATAAAATTGGTCATGGTTAAATGGTTAGGAAGCCAAGGAGTGCACACGAATGATCAGCACTGTGATTTTATTTTCTATGATGATACACAAAGTATACGATACTAAATAATACAAACAATGTTAGTAGTTCTGGAACCGGTATATACGATACTGTATTGTCAGTAACATTATTAATATTGTGTGAACGTCTTAATCGGCTACTGTTGCTTTGATTTGATGAAATGATGATTTATTTATACAAGTTTAAGCGTTATTATAAAATATTATATTATACATTCTGTTAGTTGTAGTTACTTTAGGCAATTTAAAAACACGAAGATGTCATCGTAGGCTATAGTAGTAGGTAGTGTTTGAAATTAATTTGTAATAGGTAAACTCTATGTATGTACAAGGAAAGTATACCAATATATACGAAACAAGCTATTCAAGTGAAATATACGTATACTCTCACCTGTAGTAATCAAGTCAAATAAATTCCAATGTCAATGTACGTATACGCATACAAGTATTGTCTTCAGTCTTTATATACTACGTGGTATGTTCAGAATATCTGTAGATGTGTGTCTTGTAAAATAATAAGTGTACTGTGTTATAACGTCGTAAGATAAGAAAGGATCTATATAGATGCCTATTGCAGATAAAATGGCTACATTACAAATTAAACTACTACTAATAAATCATGAATAGTCTTAATTACAGGTATACACAGTCTACTAACTTACTATTACAGAACTAATATTTAATTAACGTGGTCTGTCTCTGTGTGACTATTATCTAAAATATAAGTGCATATATAGAACCTTTACCTTGTATACATTTTCCTTGTTCTTCACATCCAACCAAAACAGACCGCCTCTCTCGTGTGTGTTACAAATACTGTAGGAAAGGGAAAATTTTCTTAGGAGCGAATTGTATGGTTTTTAGACGTAATAGAAGAGTGAGCTGGCTAATGACTAATTAAACTGATTCTATATATATATACATACAGACAGACACGTTAGATGCAGATATACTAGTACATAAATAATTACACAGTAAAGTTGCTCTTATAAGAATTCTCCAACGCAGAACAGTACTCTCTATATAACTACCAAGCATACACATACAACTACAACATGTTATAAATTATAAATGTACTAAACGATAAATATATTATATACATAGTAAATATATATGTCTCTCATGGTATTATACAATTAGTATAGTACACTACACAAACAATGTATATATTTACCATTTATCATCTACACAGAAATGATGGATGGCAAATATGACGACACAGCGTAACGGACATAAAATAGGAGTGAGGTAGTTGGAATTATAAACGTAACTTACAAAACTACAGATGGTTGCGCTCTATACATTATTATTATATACAGCAGCATATTAAGATGATGAGTAGGTATGTGTGTACACTACTAGAAAGTAAAATACGTTATGATGATAGAGATATGAATGTAAGTATGACATTTATTGTACAATGTATTACAATGATAACGATGCTGATGATGATGATGACTATTATTACTATTACCAATTAATTATCATGATGATATGATATGAACTAAAGTAATATAATACGATACATTATGATATAAATAATATGATGATAATGATATAAAAATATCAGATTGTTTTCACCAATTCTTCCTTTATTTCACGCAATATGCATCAAACAAATACATTTATTCCCACCCTACCCAGCATAATCTATTTACACAAGGTGGTTAATTTTAGGGTAGGTACAGATTTATTTTCATCCGAATACAAATTATTAGCTAAGAAGATTGTAGATGTTCAGCCTTTAGGAATTGTATCTTACACATGCAAATACAACAAGAAAAAAATATTGCTGCTATAATATTTTACACAAACTCAGATTGATTGTAGATTTATCATAGGAATTATTTAGGAGTTCGTTTTGATTATTAAGTCATCATTCACAACCACACTTTGAGTACCTAAAATAATTTAGTTCTGTCAAACAAATATTTACAGGGATAAATCAATTTTGTTTCGCCATTATTAGTTCAAGTATATAGATAATATATTTCTTGCTAACTTGTTTTCATTCATGTATACCACACAGGTTTCCTTGCATAAAGATTTAGTTTCAAGATAGGGTTTTTTGCAAATTTATTATCCAGTAGTTATGTTGTTTGCAAACTATATTAGGTAAGTATGGTAAAGGTGTAAATATTTATATTGGTTGAATCCGATGTAAATCTCATGATATATTTATAGGCAATTGAGATTCTGTATCAAGGTAGTAAAAACAAGTAAAAAGGTGTATAAAAACTCGTTGAGTTGCATTAAGTAATAATGTGCATATGTAATATGAATGCAAATGTGGTGGTATTTGTAGTTTGAGAATGGTACATGGTGTATACTACCCTTGGTTAGTTTTCCTAAACTTCTCTTCCATAAAGTATACTAGTCACAATAAACATAGTAAATACATACAAGCATACACAAAATGGCTATATACTAGAAAACACATCATGATAGTTTTATAAAGGAACAAAGCACATACACAATACATATAAAATAAAATAAAGTGTATGCATGGATGCATGTACGTGTTACATTTTATATCTGAAAGTCTAAGCTAAGTAAGTTGAAAGAAAGAGTGAAGCAGTCTTATAGTGTTTATTCGTTTGGTTGTGTTGGTTGTATGAGATGCATACAAAGAAAGAGTGTTGTGTGTGTGAATGCATGTATTTGGTCTGGTTGCCTGGCTTGGAGTGTACATGTTGTGTGTATAGTAATAGTGTGTGGTGGTATTAGAGTGGAGCAAAGCAGGTTGAGTTGGTTGAGTCAAGGAAGGATAAGGAGAAGTTGGTTTGGTTTGTTGAGTCAGTTAGGAGTTGAGGCAGAGAGTTGTGTATAGTTTGAGCATAGAGAGAGAGACTGGTGAGACAAGGCTAGTATATAGTAAACAGAGTGTGCAGAGAGCATAGGGAGTTGGCTTTGTGGACAGTGATTAATCGTAGTTAGGAAGGATCGGGTGGAGTTGAACGTGGAAAAGTATGGCTGCTGCTAGACGACGAAGTTCCATTGGCAGATCCCTGACACGACACTCATGATATGATAATGAGAATAAATCGTAGCTCATTTCCAACTGTCAATCAAACCACGAAGCTTATCGCTATCTTACTTATACTTTACTTTCCTTCTCACTCGATTCATATGCAACTAATACACTTGCCTATCTCCAACTGACGTCTGGTGGTCCACCTACCAACCTTCATTATCCCTACCACATCACGAGTTGGCGTTCACACAACTCAGGAACCTGTTACGGCAGGCATTGTTGCACATACACAACAACAATAAATGTAATGTACAAATCTACTCTCACACACCGAATTCGTAACTGGAAAAACATGAACAGTAGATTTTCCAAACAGATCTGCATATTATATAGATTTAGATACACTTGAATAGTTCACGAGGACGAGTGAGAAAGTTGCATGGGACTCGTCATATCAGATGGAATTGAAAATTATGTTAAATGAAATTCTATGAATGAATGAAGAAAGGGTCAAGGCGCAATAAAATCGCGTAGGTAGGTAGATTTGTTTGTACACAATGTCTTATCTCTGTAGGCTAATGCATGTTCTCTATTATTATGAGTGTTTCAGCATCTTTATGCAAATTGATGCGATGAACTTGTGTTACATTACAAGCAGAGAGAGACTGCATGTATCTGTGTGTTGTAAAGTCGAGTTAAGTGTGCATAGGTAAAATACCAATGTGAATTCCTGAGGATTTTACTGTGTTGTTCGGAATGCAATGCAATTTACGTTTTTTGCTTCTTCTTCCTCTTTTCCATGTTTGTAATGTTGCTCCTACTCTATTTTCGGATTCTTAACTAATGTTTATGTTTTGATTGCTTTGGTAGGCTTGTTGTGCCTGTAAAAGTGCAAAACTACGTTGTTTGTGAGATTGACAATTATAACTATTGCTGTATTGCTTCATAGCTAAGGCATGTTTATTTGTGTAAGTACATGTATTTACTATCCACTGCAGTTAAAATATGTTAATTATACTACAATGTAGAACATGATCTGAAAAGAACGACAATGACATTGCAAGACTAATTGGAGCTTAAAATCACTAAGAATATTGTAACCACACAGTCGTGAGCTTATGATTACGCAAAGGTATGCATGTTCCTCCTTTCAAATTCGATTTTAATTATTTATTAGCTAAAGCAAAAGTACATCCGAGAAAAATAGTTCAAAAAAGAATAAATATAGATGTATTAAATCAGGTGAGTTATCTGTTATCGGTTTGTTTGAAATAGCAATTTTCGTGATTAAATATCTGTACTTTTTATTCGTTACCCCGATACTTATACACTTTTTAGATTAGTGTAAAATGAGAATAAATTACAGTAATACTTCAATATTCAGAATAATATTAATTTTTTAAGTCGAATCAACACCACATTACATTCTACTTACATATTACATCGTTTTTTGTTTACCTTAACACTGCCCTTTCTAAACTCATCTCAACTTTGCTACTGCTAGCCAATGCAGCATGTATATATTTTTTGTTTGTTGCTGTTGCACCGTCTCTGCTGGGAACTTTCAAGAAAGAGTTTGGATTTGATTTTTCCTTTGACAGGCATATTATTAATAATAAAATTAAACTTCAACATACTTCATGAATTTAAGATAAATGAGTTTGGAGAATGTAAACACAATATGCTAGGAAATTAGACGGATACACTATTACAATGGATTCACTTACTTTGCTTTGCAAGTAATAATTTTTGTTACTACCTACTACAGTGTAGGTAACATAATTTACTTACTTGTACAGTTACTGCAGGATGCATTGTACTTTAACTTAATATGCAACAACACGAGTACACCACTTTATTAATAAGCAGTTTGAGTAAATACTTTTTCATAAACCCTCATTCAGTATGCATTCGCAGCAATGCATTTTAAATGTGTATTGTTTTGTGCACATGACAGCAGCTTATTGGATTTGTTCTTTGATGTCGATGAGCAAGGCAGGTTGGACTATCAGTAGGATGATATATTACGTGCAGATAAAATTGCATGTACCTAGATATACACAGTATAATTATTATTGATCACATCCAATCAAAGAAAAACTAATATAAATTAAAGTAAGTCAAGCTGCATCAATTCTGCTTGTTTTCAAATTATATGGCACGATATTGCACGGTCAAGCTTCAACTTTTGGCATGGCAGAGAGAAACATAATTTTAATTACTGTACTATATACAAAGTTAGCAATCAAACTTTATCATAGAGTGAACTCATTTAATCACAAGCATTATGAATTATTGAAGTTTATCTTGAAGTGATCTGCAACTATATTTACTTTTACTTGTATATTAGAGCATTACTAGATTATGTTATGTGTAAGTGTTGTTCCATTTCGTATTGCAGGTGCAGGGAGCACTTTGTAAAGTAGAAGGAGTATAAACATAGAAACAAACACAATGAAAGTTTGTTTGTGAGCAACGTATCTAATGTGTTTATGTGATGTGAACTAGATACAGTACACATGCAATGATTTGAGTAAGGGAAAGTGCTCCGGGCCAAACTGATGGGATGGAAAATGGCCGGAATCAAAGCAATGAATCATTTTGGACAGACGTTCCAAGAAGAAAGAGAGAAACACGCCTTCCTTTCAATCATTGACTCTTGCATCCATTTTCGATCCACATACACTTAAACAACGTCTTCGACTTCCATTCCACCAAAACAACTAACAATATCGATTTATTTCTACCAAACCACTTACACTCTGGACCATTTTCAAAAACACTTTAACATTTCATGGCTTATGCAATTTTTCCCAGCATTCCTTCTCTCATCCTTTACCATATCAAATCTATAGTACATGTATATGGGTACTCTCAAAATTTTATTTGTATATGCATTACAATAATATCAGCAAAATAATACCAAGAGTCAATAAACCATTTGCAACGGTGCAATAAAGTATCGTAAGGGTATTGTGAACTTCGACACGAAAACATTAACTGTGACACCATAACATCAACTCTAA